>JXTB01000898.1:60634-73340 GCA_002914805.1 Parasponia andersonii | reverse complement strand
TAAGTAAGTTTCACATAAATACATCTTCCATATAGTTCTTGTGATGCAGTTGTAAGTCTTTACTTACCTCGTGTCCTGAATAGGAATCGATAGTGGAAAGAGTCAATATCCTCTAGAGATTGGTGTGCTAATCACCTGTCATAAATTACTATTATTCAAGATGCACATTTTACAAAAAGAATGCATTAAGATACTTGAATAAGACCGAAATCAGAACTTTCACCAATTTAGGAAAGTTAATCTTAAAATGACTCAGGAATGTATAAATCACTTAAGGTACTTGGTAGTCAATAATTAGCATTGAAAAACTGTTCAAAAGTATTTAAAATATGAATGCTAGTTCATTAGCACAAAATTATCCAAAATGGCACATAATTTTGTAAAAACAAGTCCATTTGCTCCTAAATGGTGCCATTTCATTTTAAAAATATTTGGACAGCACCTCCCCTATTTTAGGGACATTCCCACATGATTAAAATCATGGTTTTAAACCTGCCATAACAATTAACAATCCAATTCTCACATATACACATCAAAGAGGATCATTTGGAACAACCTAAGTGCATTTGAATTCCTTTCAATCTTTTACAAAGTTTAATCGACTTTTACACTTGTGTGCCATCATAACCAGCCATCAAATAACTGTAATAACTAATAGAATCAATAAAATATATACTATAAGTTTAAGAAATCAGATTACAAATATGGAAAACTTAATCTACCACACATAAAAACACTTAATTCCATAAATAGCAATCTTTGGGGCCTTATGTTTAACTTTAATCCTCCACCTAAATTTTATGTTTCCAGTGATATATAAGGTTCCTAGGATCATTATTCACCAAATAATTGCTTTGGTTTAAGGGCTAACACAAAAGAAATTAACTATAAGTTCAAAATCATACATAATGCTCACTTTGACTAGTTTGAGCTTTTGTTGGATTTCTTGCCCTCTACCTCCCCCAAACTGATTCTATAAGCTTAGAATTAGATTTTTGGACTTAAGAAGACCTGAAGAAACCATTATTCAAGTGGGAACAAGTAGAGAATTGAAATTAAAGGACAAGACTTAAAAAGAAGAACTTAATAGAATTACCTTGACTAGTTTTGGTGTATCTTGCTTTCTAGGGCTCCAACTTGAGTTCTACCACTTGGAAACTCTTGGAGATGGTTAAGGGAAGTTGAGAGAAGTGTAAAAAGGTATTGGAGAGGCTCAGATCGTGGCTGGAGAGAATGAGAAAGCAAATGACCAGATTTGGTCAAAAATCAATACTTAAAGGCTAAGAATGGTATAACTTAAATTCTAAGGGGTATTTTGGGTATTTTACACACTACTTTCCATGTGTCAAGCTCTAAAACATCCTTAGCATACTCACCACGTTTCTGGTCAATCCTATACACCCAAGTGTAGACCAAAATGGTGAAACCTAGCTTAGAAAGTGAAATCTAGTCATACTTTGACTTATGATCCTATATGGCCAATCTTATTCTAATTTGGTGGAACCTAGCCCATAACCAATCATTAAACATAAAAAGAAAGTCCATTAGACTTTAATTGATAATGCAAATAAAGTATAATTTCCCAATTTATAGAATGCACAGTGAATTTGGTTCTGAAACGCATGAAGGATGCATTTTATCGAAAACTACTATTTAACTAAGTTATCAATAAGTAAATGCATGTGCACATAGTATTGCTTTCATAATTATATTCTTTGTTCTTTTAGCACACCGAGCTCTCTCTCTGAGGATATTGAACCTTTACACTGCATTGGGACACTTCGATAATCATTAGTGTAATAATATGTATGTAAATGCACATAACATAATGAATGAGTATGTTACTACAAAACTAGTATTAACGACTTCTAGATGCCTAATATGCAATTAGAACATATTTATTACTGGCTTAATATGCATATGAGAATCTTGGGCACCACAACTTTGTTGAGGGCCGCCATTAGTAAGAATATTAAGACTTAGGAGGATTGTTTACCATATGCTGAGTTTGCTTATAATCGTTTTGTTCATTCTGCTACTAAGTTCTCTTCGTTTGAAATTGTTTATGGGTTTAATCCTTTAACTCCATTGGATTTATCACCTTTACCTATTTCTGAGCATGTGAACTTAGATAGTAAGAAGAAGGCAGAATTTGTGAAGCAACTCCATGAGAGGGCACGACTCAACATAGAGAGGAGAACCGAGCAATATATGCAGCAAGCAAACAAAGGATGTCGCAAGCTGACTTTTGAGCCTGGAGATTGGGTATGGTTACACATGAGGAAAGAAAGGTTCCCAGTATAAAGACGTTCTAAGTTGCTGCCCCAGGGAGATGGTCCATTTCAAGTGCTTGAATGGATCAATGACAATGCCTACAGGCTTGATTTATCAGGTGAGTACAATGTTAATGCTACTTTCAATGTTATTGACATGAGTCCTTTTGTTGCAGGTGATGAAGATTTGAGAGCAAATCCTTTTTCAAGAGGAGGGGAATGATGAGGACATCAAGGCGATCAAGATTCGTGGTCCAGTACAAGTTCCTTTTGGTCCAGTGATGAGGGATCGAGCTAAAAGATTCAAAGAAGAGCAGAATAACTTAGTCCAAAGAATTCTACAACAAGAAGAAAGTGTGTTCACAACTGAGGGTGAACAAAGGTTCGTTTAGCTCATCCAAGTCGATCTGGGAGAGAACCAATCAGCCATACACATCCATTGAGCCATTGCGTGGCCAACTTGCATGTCTAATCCATTTTACACGTGCAAGGGGGGTTATAATTCGATGTAGACGTGTTTTTTTTGTAATTTTATCTTGAATTTTACGTTTTAATTTCTGAGTGTTTCTAGAGTTATTTTAGGCATTTATTTTCTTCATTAAGGGTAGATTAGTAATTTTACTGTCAAAACCCCTAGAAAGTGTATTTCGGCTATATATGTGCCGCCTACAACATTCTGTTGGGGAGATTTTGAAAATTAATCAAAGGGAGAGAGTTTTCTTCTCAAGTTCTTGAAGGGACTTTTCTGAACTTATCAAGGACTTCCTTCTGGCGTTCAATCTGACTTATCAAATGGATCCTCCATCCCCGTTTGTGGCGTCTTCACCATACCAAGGTTCTTGCTTTGCTAAGCAACGGGTCGCAGTTTCCATCAAACTTGAAAGGTCTTGGGGTTGCATTTCTAGATTTGGTAACAGGTTTCGTCACGTCATTGGCGTGGTTCATATCACCCGGCCCTACAAGTTGCAATGACTGAACGATAGTGGTGAACTGAAGGTGAATAAAAAAGTGTTAGTTTCTTTTCGTATCAGAAAATATGAAGATGAAGTCTTGTGTGATGTGGTTCCGATGCAAGCTAGACACTTGTAACTGGGTCGACCATGGCAATTTGATAGGCGAGTTAAACATGATGGCTTCACCAACAAGTACTTGTTTGTACTTAATCAAAGGACAATTACTCTAGTTCCTTTGACGTCAAAAGAAGTTCATGAAGATCAAGTGAGGTTACAAAAAGAGAGTGATCAAAAGAGAAAGAGTGAAAAGAGAGAGAGGCCGAAGAAAAAAAAAGAGAAAAGATAAATATAGATTCGGTCATTGAAAGAAAAACAGATAGAAAAAAAAAACAATTTTTACGCAAAAACCAAAGAAATTAAGAGAGCGATGTTTTCGAACAAGCCAATGATTGTACTCTTGTACAAGGAGGTGTTTTTAAACACTAATGATCTTGACCCTGTTCTGCATAGTTCTGTTGTTTCTCTCTTGCAGGAATTTGGTGATATTTTCCCCGAGAAAATTCCTAGTGGATTACCACCAATCCAAAAAATTGAGTATCAAATTGACTTCGTGCACAGTGCCATCATTCCAAATCATCCAGCCTATAGGAGTAACCCTGAGGAGACAAATGAACTACAAAGATAGGTTGATGAAGAAAAAATTCATGCTATCCGAGAATGGCCAAGTCAAATAAGTGGAAGTTTAGGTATTGGCGTCATTCTTATGCAAGAAGGATGACCAATTGCATATTTTACTGAGAAACTAAGTTGGGTTGCTTCAAACTACCCTACTTATGATAAAGAAATGTATGCATTGGTTCAAGCTTTGAAAACATGGCAACATTACATTTGGGAGTTTATGATTCATACTGATCATGAGTCATTGAAGCTCCTTAATGGTCAACACAAGTTGAATAAGAGACTTGCATGATGGGTGGAATTTATTGAGACATTTGCATACGTCATCCGATATAAACAAAGCGAAGATTTGAGGACAAATCCTTTTCAAGAGGAGGGGAATGATGAGGACATGAAAGCACGAGAGTATGGAATGCAGATTCTATCCAAGTTCCCATTGGTCTAGTTACAAGAGCACGTGCAAAAAAATTCCAAAATGCGTTAAGTGGACTGATTCAAGGGATTTGGGTTCAGGCATGCATGTGGAGGCCTATTGATGGAGATGAACGGATTTCTAAGCCCATAACAAGCTTAATTCAAGTGTAAGAAAGTTAATTGGCACATAGAAATCTGATTTTTAAAGACTTGGACACCAAGTCATAGTTTACATTCTTATTTTTGTTATTTTAGATGCAAATTGGTAGTTACCCAAAATGATTTACTTGCTTATTTCTATTTGTTTAGTGGCGTGTAATAAGCTGAAAATTAAGGGAATAAAATCAGATTGATACCCTTTAATTGAGGCCGAATTTAGGTAGTTATTAGATGGATAGTTTCTAACTTTCCTTTTCTGGTTTGTGTAAGTTACCTTGGGTATTTTAGGGTCTTTTTAGGATTAAAATTTCGTGGCCTAGTCCTATATAATGTATACTTTTCATTCAATAAGATCAGATTACAATTCAATAAAAATTAAGAGCAATTTCTCTCAATCGAGTTTTCCATCCTTGATTATGGTGTCTTCCTTATACCAAGGTTCACATCTCTTTATAGGTGTTGGGTCAAGGTTTTCCATCCGAATCTGATTGTAGATTAGTCCTAGGCATCATCCTTGTTTCGGGTTTCATCACAAGTTGGCTGGGTTCGTATCATTTGGTATCAAGAGCCAGATTCTAGTCTCAAGTTTAATCTATCCTTTTTCTTTTCTTTCTAGTCAAAACCAGTCTATATTCTTTCTTCTTTCTTTCATCTAAATCATTCAAAAAAAAAAAAAACGTAAACTCGGTCTGTTCTAGTTGTAGCCAATTCAGATTGCTTGTTTGATATTGAATCCGAATTTATTTCTTGGTGTCTTCCAGTTAGTCTTTGTATTTTCAGTTATTATTTGGGTTCTCAATTCAAAAAAAAAAAAGAAAAAAAAAAAGAGAAAGAATCCTGAAATCAAAAACCCAAAACAAAAATAAAAAAAAGAAGAATCAAGATAGCTGAATCAAAGGATTTTGATAGTGTTTCAGTAAAATGGTTGTAACTTCTGATCTAGTTATCGAAACGATACATATTATATATCAAATCAAAGCTTATTCTGAGCCCTATGACTTTTAACCTACCGTATACCATTCACTCCAGTTTTTGAGCCCAAAATCCATTGTTTTCATCACTTTCCTAGCCTTCAAAGTTTTGTATGCGTTTTTTTTTCTTTGTTTCGCTTTCTTTGCTTATCAATTTCTAGAAACTGTTATTCTAGGTTATTTAACTAAATTCAAATCTGGTTGGTATGTTTTGGTGTGAATTGTTGCAAAGAAATTATGTTAGTTGTTTGAATTAGTTTGATAAAAACTTTCGAGAAATTATGAGTGGAAAAAGGCAAGTGTGGTGAGCATATAAGAGGGTAAAAGCCAATCTGATTAAGAGTGAGACACGAATGAACTTGAGTGATTCATTATTCGAGTGAAACATGTGAGAGAGTGTGTGAGGTCCTTTCTTTTTCTAACTTTGTTTTGCAGCAAACATGTCAAACAATAAGGATAAAAACACCTCTGGAGAAATATCTGGAGTCGGTGATCCGAAGCTTCTTATGGAAGCCTCAATTGGCGAGATGAGGAGAGCGATAAGGGCAGAGATGGAGCAAGTCCATGAGCGAATGGACAGAATAGAGAACTCACATGTGGAACAACCATAGATCGCTCCTAATGTGAGTAGAAGAGAGAGATTCAAGCCTAGAGAGAGATTTCAACCTAGAGAAATGAGGGTTGAAGATGAAGAATACTATGGAGATACTTTTGGTGATGAAGATGATCGAGATTTGATTGTCGGCAATAGCAGACATGGTGGACAGTTTAGAGGAGATAGGAATCGGGAAGATAATTCGTTGGGTAGCATTAAGATGAAGATTCCGTCGTTCCAAGGCAAAAATGATCCAGAAGTTTACCTTGAGTGGGAGAAGAAGGTTGAATTAGTATTTGATTACCACAATTACTCTGACAAATAAGAAGGTAAAGCTAGCTACCATTGAATTTTTTGATTATGCAATTGTATGGTGGGATCAGTTAGTAATGAATAGGAGAAGAAATAGGGAGCATCCAATAGAGATGTGGGAGGAGATGAAAACAGTGATGAGAAAGAGGTTTGTTCCAAGCTACTACTACCAGGAATTGTATAACAAATTACAAAGTCTGAGGCAAGGTAACCGGAGTGTAGAGGAATACTATAAAGAGATGAAGGTTGTTATAATTCGAGCGAATATAGAGGAGGACCGTGAGGCTACAATGTCCAGATTCTTGGTTGGTTTAAATCGAGAAATTGCTAATGTGGTAGAACTGCAACATTACGTGGAGTTGGAAGATATGGTCCACATGGCTATAAAAATTGAGAACCAACTCAAGAAGAGGGGTAGTACACGTCCAAGCCAAAGTCCAAGTACATCCGCTTGGAAATCGAATCACTGGAAGAAAGATGAGAGGCAACCTACATTCAAACCCAAGACTGAGCAAAAGCAAGAAGTGACTAGCCATGGAAGTCAAGGGAAATCCGATTATTCTACTTCTAGGAATCGTGATATCAAGTGTTTTAAATGCCAAGGTAGGGGTCACATACCTAGTTAATATCCAAACAAAAGAGTTATGGTGTTACGAGACGACGGTGAGATTGAAACTGAAGATGAAGATAACACCGATCCTATGCCACCATTGGAGGATGCCGATGAAGAGGAATACCATGCCCAAGGTGATTTGTTGGTGGCAAGGAGAGCTCTTAGTGCGCAAGCTAAAGACAAAGAAGAGGTGCAATGAGAAAATATCTTTCATACTAGGTGCCACGTTCAAAACAAGGTATGTAGTATGATTATTGATGGTGGTAGTTGTACTAATATTGCTAGCACTACTATGGTGGAGAAATTAGGGTTGCCAACCATGAAGCATCCCCGGCCTTACAAGTTGCAATGGCTGAACGATAGTGATGAACTGAAGGTAAACAAACAAGTGTTAGTTTCTTTTCGTATCGGAAAATATGAAGATGAAGTCTTGTGTGATGTGGTTTCGATGCAAGCTGGACACTTGTTACTGGGTCGACCACGGCAATTTGATAGGGGAGTTAAACATGATGGCTTCACCAACAAGTACTCGTTTGTACTTAATCAAAGGACAATTACTCTAGTTCCTTTGATGCCAAAAGAAGTTCATGAAGATCAAGTGAGGTTACAAAAAGAGAGTGATCAAAAGAGAGAGTGAAAAGGAGAGAGAGGCCGAAGAAAAAAAGAGAGAAAAGGCAATAATAGATTCGGTCATTGAGAGAAAAACAGAGAGAAAACAAAACAATTTTTTTGCAAAAACCAAAGAAATTAATAGCGCGATATTTTTGAACAAGCCAATGATTATACTCCTATACAAGGAGGCATTTTTAAACACTAATGATCTTGACCCAAAACATACACACACATATATATATAATCCAAACCGGGAGCCAATATATATGAAACAGTGTAATCAAAACCATCACTCCATATGCACATGACACAAATCAACCCATACCCATGAGTTCACATCCTCTCATCTGTGGAAACCCAGGGTGATGGCACTAAGTGTACCTAACAGCCTGATACCTAAGCCCATACCCGGAGGGGACACCCATATGTCGCCTACCAAACCTGGAGGGGCAACCGAATTGCCTACACCTGCCCAATGGGGAGGTAATCAGAAGTAACAAGACCTCGCGCGAGTTTACGGACTTTCACCGACGGTGGGGCACACAACGCCACACTATAAAACCCACGATGCTAACACAGTGCTCATGTATGATCCTATGACATGTGCAATATAGAACTGAAGTGCAAAAACTATTGTACTCTAGTTTTTCAGTAAAACATGCATAATAGGGTTTTATAGAAAAACGGGCAGCATAACGGCCCTATTTTTGATATACCCAAAATAGCCTGCACACAGCAAATTCTCAGAGCAGTACAGTATATATCGTATAATCAGATTCCATCACATATAATTCAAATCATTAAAAACACACTTGTTCTTATATGCTGCAGAAAATAAGTTTTAACTCAAAAACGGTATAAAACGAAGGTAACTAAACCCCTACCTCAACAGAATAGTGACACCATGCTATTGAGTCCTTAAGGTGTCGTTGACGATTGCCCAGAGGGTCGGGAACCAATTCCAAACCCTCGATCATCCTCGTGCGAAAAACTAACTTTCTCACCGGAGCTTCAATTCCATAAACGGACCTCTTTGCTGAATTCCTAGCACCCAAAATAGCTAGGTTAGACATATAACTTGTCCAATTCGTGTCCGGGCCCACACCAGATTGGTGGCATGCAAAACGAGACAAAATCTCGACCGTCCGATCTCGATTTTTGTGCCGATCACCAAACCACACAATATATATATCAAACTTCTCCATTTTCCGAGTACAATCCAAAAATGTAGCCAAAAATACAATCCAACGGCCTGATCAAAAACAATAACCATAAAATGACCAAAAATGGCAACTCTTAATCCGAGCAAAATGGAGTTGAGATATATAGACCTTGATGATCCTTGCGACGATACGAATCCAAGGGACCAGTTTGAGGCCGAAAGGTGGCCAGAATCGTCGCCGGTGACAGAAAAACCGAAATAGGTCAAAACGGCATCAATGGCTTTTTCTGGTGACACAGGCGGCGGCAGCAAGCGGCGAGGGGCGGCGGAGGTTTGCGACAGCTCGACGAGTCGACGCTGGTCGGTGGGCGGCCCAGACGGTGGCTGGGCGGCGGTCCTGCGGTGGTGCGGCCGAGAGATCCGAAAGAGGAGAGAGAAAGAGATTTTCGGGGAGAGAGAAAGAGAAGAAGAGAGGGGATTGGTTGAGCAGGGCCACGTGGCCCAACCTTATAGGGCTGTGCAATTTTTAAAAAATTGCACATAAGTCCCCAAAATTTCAAATCTCTATCAATTTAGTCCCCCAAGATTTGCAATTTAGTCCCTCGAAACAAAACTTTTGCAAATTAGTCTACACAATATTTTATCCAAAAAATTGGTAAAATGTCCAAATTACCCTCGAAAATTCCGGGTTTTTACATTCTCCCCTCCTTATAAGAATTTCGTCCCGAAATTCAAAATACAAGTCAAGGTTTTACATCACAATACAACTTCTAACTGAAAGTTAAACAAATGAGGGTACTTCTCGTACATCTCCGTCTCAAGCTCCCAAGTAGCCTTATCCTCTTTGTGATGTTCCCAAAGCATCTTGACAAGTGGTATCTCTCTATTGCGAATCACCTTCAACTCTCTAGCTAATAAGCGAACAAGCTGCTCTTCATAGGACACATCCTCTTGGAGCGGTACATGCACGTACTGAACAACATGAGATGGGTCTGGCCTGTTCTTCTTCAACATCGACACGTGAAATACATTATGCACGTGACCCAACTATGCAGGTTGATTCAAGCGATACGTCACTGGTCCAATTCTCTCTGTGATCTCAAAGGGACCAATATACCTCGGAGCAAGCTTACCCTTAACTCTAAATCTTGTAACACCTTGCCTTGGAGTCACTTTCAAGAATACGGAATCACCAGTATCGAACTCTACCTCACGCCTCTTTGGGTCAGTATAACTCTTCTGGCAACTTTGAATCTCTTTGAGTCTCTCTTGGATATCCTTGATCTTCTCAGTAGTCTCCTCAATCAGTTCTGGTCCGAGAGTAACATGCTCTTCTGGTTCTGCTCAATACAAAGGCGATCTACATGGCCTCCCATATAACACTTCATATGGAGCCACACCCACATTGGTCTGGTAACTATTATTATAAGCAAATTCCACCAAAGGAAGATGATCATCCCAGTTCCCACCAAAATCCAGTATACAACAACATAGCATGTCCTCAAGAATCTGAATAGTCCTTTCAGACTGACCGTCTGTCTCAGGATGGTGAGCTGTACTGATATCCAACTGCGTACCAAACGCTTTCTGCAAGGCTTTCCAAAACTTAGAAGTGAACTTTGGATCTCTGTCAGATACTATGCTTGAAGGCACACCATGCAAGCGTATAATGTTCTCCACATATAGTCTACTGAGCTTAGTAAGAGAGTAGTCCATCCGAATCGATATAAAGTGAGCACTCTTCGTTAACCAATCGACTATCACCCAAACGACATCGTTCTTCCTCAAGGTCTTCGGCAAACTAGTCATGAAGTCCATCGTGATCTTGTCCCACTTCCACTCCGAAATTGGCAACGGCTGAAGTAATCCAGCTGGCCTCTGGTGTTCAGCCTTGACTTGCTGACAAGTCAAACACTTAGCCACAAAAGTAGCTACATCCTTCTTTATTCCTTTCCAGCAATACTGCCGTTTCAAGTCCTGGTACATCTTGGTACTACCTGGATGTACTGCGAACCTTGATTTGTGAGCCTCTGTTAGAATGGTTTCTCGAAGATTAGGGTCATAAGCTACAGCCAACTTCCTATTGAAAAGCAAAATCCCTTCTCTGTTAGTGCTCCAACCATCTAACTGTTCACCATTTTGAAGTCGGTTCCAGGTTGTCCTCAACTCTCTGTCTTGCCACTGACTCTGCTAGACAGTCTGGAGAAAAGATGGTGAAATCACAATGTTGCTCAGGCAAGCAACATCTTCATTCTCAAAGTACTGCAAGCTGTAATCACCAATCGCAACTGAGTTTTTCCAATCTTCAAACACCAGGGCAGCTAGTGCACCACGAGGCTTCCTGCTCAGTGCATCGGCTACAACATTGGCCTTACCAGGATGGTACTGTAGGTCGAAGTCATAGTCCTCCATATACTCAACCCATCTTCGCTGTCTCAAGTTCAAATCCTTCTGGGTAAAGAGATACTTCAAACTCTTATAATCGGAGAATATGTCAAACTTCACGCCATACAAGTAACATCACCAATTCTTCAAGGCAAAGATCACTACCGCAAGTTCCAGATCATGGGTGGGATAATTCCTTTCGTGTGGCTTCAATTGACGAGAAGCATAAGCCACTACTCGACCATTCTGAATCAAGACACATCCCAAACCCATATTTGAAGCATCGGTATACACCACATAAGGCTCGTTACTGTCAGGAACAGTAAGAACAGGTGCAGTAGTCAAACTCTGCTTCAATCTGACAAAAGCTTCTTCACTTTCGTGATCCCAAATAAACTTGACATCATTCCTGGTCAACTTCGTCAAAGGCAAAGCAATTCTCGAGAAATCTTGCACAAAACGACGGTAGTAGCCTGCCAATCCAAGGAAACTACGTACTTCCGTCACATTCCTCGGTCTTTCCCACTCCAGAACAGCTTCGTTCTTAGCGGGATCGACTGAAATACCTCCGTGAGAAATCACATGGCCCAAGAACTTCACTTCTGACATCCAAAAGTCACACTTCGATTTCTTGGCGTACAACTGATGATCTCTCAAGGTCTTGGGTACTATCCCTAGATGTTCGGCATGCTCTTCTCGAGTCTTGGAATACACCAGGATATCATCAATGAACATGACCACAAAATGATCCAAAACGGCCTGAAAATCCGATTCATGAGATCCATGAAGGTTGCGGGTGCATTCGTTAAACCAAATGGCATCACCAGAAACTCAAAGTGACCATATCGGGTTCTAAATGCTGTCTTCGGTATATCATCCTTCCTTATCTTCAACTGATGATAACCGGATCTCAAATCGATCTTGGAGAACAATCTTGAACCACCGAGTTGATCAAACAACTCATCTATCCTTGGCAAAGGATATTTATTCTTCACTGTCAACTGGTTCAACTTCCAGTAATCCACACAAAGTCTCAACGAACCATCAGCTTTCTTCGCAAACAAAGCAGGAGCACCCCAAGGAGAAGTGCTACTGCGAATAAAGCCCTTGGAAAGCAGATCGTCCAACTATTCTCTTAATTCTTCCATCTCAGCAGGTGCCACGCGATAGGGTGGAATAGAAACTGGCTGAGCTCCAGGAACTAGTTCAATACAGAACTCGATCTCCCTATCAGGTGGTGACCCCGGTAAGTCTTCAGGAAACACCTCCGAATACTCACACACCACCGAAATCCATAGGTTTTGATCGTCTATGTAAAAACCCAGAATTTTTGAGGGTAATTTAGACATTTTACCAATTTTATGGATAAAATATTGTGGGGACCAATTTGCAAAAGTTTTGTTCAGAGGGACCAAATTATAAATTTTGGGGGACTAAATTGATAGAGATTTGAAATTTTGGGGACTTATGTGCAATTTTTGAAAAAATTGCACAGCCCTATAAGAATGGGCCACGTGCCCATCCTCTTTCCTCTCTCTCTCTCTCTTCTCTCTCCTCCCTCCCCCGAAATCTCTCTTTC
>JXTB01000898.1:0-17680 GCA_002914805.1 Parasponia andersonii | reverse complement strand
AGGAAACCTTATATATTGCTGGAAACATAAAATTTAAGTGGTGGATTAAAGTTAGATCTAAAGCTCCAACGTTTGCTATTTATGGAATTAAGTCTTTTTTTCATGAGTAGTAGGTTAAGTTCTATATTTGTAATCTAATTTCTTAAACTTGGAGTGTATATTTTATTGATTCTATTATTTCTTACACTCATTTGGTGGCTGGTTGTGATAGCACACAAGTGTAAAGGTGGTTTTAAATTTTGTTTAAACCAAAAAAAAAAAGAAAAAGGAGTTCAAGTGTGCTTATGCCATTCTAAGTGATCCACTTTGATGTGTATATGTGGGAATTGAATTTTTAATTGTTATTTCAGGTTTTAAACCATGATTTTAAGCATGTGGAAATATCTTTAAAGTAGGGGAGGTGCTGTCCAAATATTTTTAAAATGAAATGGCACCATTCAGAAGCAATTGGACTAGCTTTCATAAAAATTATGTACCATTTTGGATCATTTTGTGCTAATGAACTAGCATTCGTATTTTACCACTTTTGAATAGTTTTTCAATGCTAGTTATTTGCTGTTAAGTACTTTAAGTGATTTATACACTCCTGAGTCATTTTAAGATCAAGTTTCCTAAATTGGTGAAAGTTCTGATTTTGGTCTTGTTCAATTATCTTGACGCATTCTTTTGTAAAATGTGCACCTTGAATAATAGTAATTTATGACAGGTGATTAGCACACCAATCTCTAGAGGATATTGACTCTTTCCACTATCAATTCCTATTCAAGACACGAGGTAAGTAAAGACTTACAACTGCATCACAAGAATTATATGGAAGATGTATTTATGTGAAACTTACTTATTCCTGAAAGTTATGAAATGGCATATGCATGGCATGTTTTGCATGCAAATGGAGACTTTTATTATAAGAGTATTTGAAAGTGAGTACCATTGTACCAATTTTATAAGATAAGTTTTAATGGCAATTGCTAGTCTGTCGGAGCTGGGTAGGTAAGTCTGTTGATGCAAACTCTCCCGTTGAAGCGGGACTTACGGATCTTATGATGTGTCTCGTTGAAGTGGGACAATATTAGCACGGTGTAGGATGCCCCTTTGATGAGGGAAGGAGTTTTCAAAAAAATCTCACACAATGGTCGCACCTTATTTTTACTCTTGGCCAGAGTTTCCGCCCAATGTTATCACGGCCTATTGACTTACGCGACAAGCAATGTGCTAAGGGGCCCAACTAAGAATAATTTTTAAGGAAAATACATGGACTCAAATGTTTAAGAAAGGAAAAGGTTACAATGGAAACTTTATGAGTTTTAAAGCATTCATAAGCATGCATAGTTTTTACTTACTGAGCTTTAGCTCATTTTAGTCTTGCGATGCAGATGAGGAGGCATATTTTGGTATTGACTAGCTGGTTGCCTGGCTTGCCTTTTGTCACCATGACTATACAGATGTAGACGAGCTTGACCTGTGGGCGACATTTTTGTTTTAAGATTTTTTGGTGTAATATAAATACTACTATTGATGGCAAAATCGACTGGTGAAAACCTCTTTTGATTGTACATTTTGTAAAGGCACTTTTCACAAGAGATGCCATGCAGTTGCTTTTGTTTAAAGGTTTTACAAAGTTCAAAAAAAAATTGCCCACCTTTTGATCAAAACAAAAGATAATGTTTTAGAAAGAATAATACTTCATAGTTTGACTATATATGACAATATGGTTAAACTAGGGGGTGTTACATTACCAAAGCATACATCTCCTTATCATAAGTGGGATAGTTTAGAGCTGCCCCACTCAATTTTTCACTGAAGTATGCAACTGGACGGCCTTCTTGCATCAAGACAGCTCCAATACCTATTCCTGAAGCATCACACTCAATTTCAAAAGTTTTAGTAAAGTTAGGCAAAATAAGTAAAGGTGCATTAGTTAACTTTTCTTTGATTAGAATAAATGCCTTTTCTTGTTCCTTCCCTAACTTAAACGACACATTCTTCTTAATGACTTTAGTAAGAGGGGCGGCCAAGCTACTAAAATCACGCACAAACCGTCTATAAAAACTAGCTAGGCTGTGAAAACTCCTAACTTGGCTGATTATTGTAGGCATTGGCCAATCTTCGATTGCTTTCACCTTTTCCTCGTCCACCTCAATTCCCTGAGCACTAACAACAAAGCCAAAAAACACAAGCTTATCCGTGCAAAAGGTGCACTTCTTGAGGTTAGCAAATAACTTTTCTTTCCTTAACACATCTAAAACAGATTTTAAATGCATTACATGTTCTTCCAATATTTTGCTATAAATTAAGATATCATCAAAATATACAACCATAAATCTGCCAATAAATGCACGCAAAACATGGTTCATCAAACGCATAAAAGTACTTGGAGCATTAGTTAAACCGAAAGGCATCACTAACCACTCATACAAACCATATTTAGTTTTAAAGGCAGTTTTCCATTCATCACCTTCNTTTTCACTGAAGTATGCAACTGGACGGCCTTCTTGCATCAAGACAGCTCCAATACCTATTCCTGAAGCATCACACTCAATTTCAAAAGTTTTAGTAAAGTTAGGCAAAATAAGTAAAGGTGCATTAGTTAACTTTTCTTTGATTAGAATAAATGCCTTTTCTTGTTCCTTCCCTAACTTAAACGACACATTCTTCTTAATGACTTTAGTAAGAGGGGCGGCCAAGCTACTAAAATCACGCACAAACCGTCTATAAAAACTAGCTAGGCTGTGAAAACTCCTAACTTGGCTGATTATTGTAGGCATTGGCCAATCTTCGATTGCTTTCACCTTTTCCTCGTCCACCTCAATTCCCTGAGCACTAACAACAAAGCCAAAAAACACAAGCTTATCCGTGCAAAAGGTGCACTTCTTGAGGTTAGCAAATAACTTTTCTTTCCTTAACACATCTAAAACAGATTTTAAATGCATTACATGTTCTTCCAATATTTTGCTATAAATTAAGATATCATCAAAATATACAACCATAAATCTGCCAATAAATGCACGCAAAACATGGTTCATCAAACGCATAAAAGTACTTGGAGCATTAGTTAAACCGAAAGGCATCACTAACCACTCATACAAACCATATTTAGTTTTAAAGGCAGTTTTCCATTCATCACCTTCTCTCATTCTAATCTGATGATATCCACTCTTCAGATCAATTTTTGTTAAAACATAAGAACCATGTAATTCATCTAGTATATCATCAAATCTAGGAATGGGATGACGATAATTTACCATTATGTTATTGATGGCTCGGCAATCAACACACATCTAGTATATCATATTTAGTTTTAAAGATCACGATGGACTTCGTGACTAGTTTGCCGAAGACCTTGAGGAAGAACGACGCAGTTTGGGTGATAGTCGATCGGTTAACGAATAGTGCTCAATTTATACCGATTTGGATGGACTACTCTCTTACTAAGCTCAGTAGACTGTATGTGGAGAACATCATATGCTTGCATGGTGTGCCTTCAAGCATAGTATCTGACAGAGATCCAAGGTTCACTTCTAAGTTTTGGAGAGCCTTGTAGAAAGCGTTTGGTACGCAGTTGGATATCAGTACAGCTCATCATCCTGAGACAGACGGTCAGTCTGAAAGGACCATTCAGATTCTTGAGGACATGCTACGTTGTTGCATACTGGATTTTGGTGGGAATTGGGATGATCATCTTCCTTTGATGGAATTTGCTTATAATAACAGTTACCAGACCAGTGTGGGTGTGGCTCCATATGAAGTGTTATATGGGAGGCCGTGTAGATCGCCTTTGTGTTAGGCAGAACCAGAAGAGCATGTTACTCGTGGACTTGAACTGATTGATGAGACAACTGAGAAGATCAAGTATATCCAAGAGAGACTCAAAGAGATTCAGAGTCGCCAGAAGACTTATGCTGACCCGAAGAGGCGTGAGGTAGAGTTCGATACTGGTGATTCCGTATTCTTGAAAGTGACTCCAAGGCGAGATGTTACAAGGTTTGGAGTTAAGGGTAAGCTTGCTCCGAGGTATATTGGTCCCTTTGAGATCACTGAGAGAATTGGACCAATGGCATATCGCATGAATCTACCTGCACAATTGGGTCACGTGCATAATGTGTTTCACATGTCGATGTTGAAGAAGTACACGCCGGACCTATCTCATGTTGTTCAGTACGTGCAAGTACCGATTCAAGAGGATGTGTCCTACGAAGAGCAGCCTGTTCGCTTGTTGGCTAGAGAGTTGAAGGTGCTTCGCAACAGAGACATACCACTTGTCAAGGTGCTTTGGGAACATCACAAAGAGGATAAGGCTACTTGGGAACTCGAGACGGAGATGTACGAGAAGTACCCTCATTTGTTTAACTTTCAGTTAGAAGTTGTATTGTGATGAAAAACCTTGACTTGTATTTTAAATTTTGGGACGAAATTCTTATGAGGGGAGAATGTAAAAACCCGGAATTTTCGAGGGTAATTTGGACATTTTACCAATTTTCCAGATAAAATATTTTGGGGACTAATTTGCAAAAGTTTTGTTCAGAGGGACTAAATTGTAAATTTTGGGTGACTAAATTGATAGAGATTTGAAATTTTGGGGACTTATGTGCAATTTTTGAAAACATTGCACAGCCCTATAAGAATGGGCCACGTGCCCATCCTCTCTCCTCTCTCTCTCTCTTCTCTCTCCTACATCCCCCGAAATCTCTCTTTCTCTCTCTTCTCTTCTCCTCTCGACCGAACCTCCGCAGAGCCGCCGCCAGCCGCTGTCCGGGCCGCCCACCGATCGACGTCACCTCGCCGAGCTGCCACAAAACTCTGCCGCCCTTCGTCGCTCGCCGCCGCCGCTGTGTCGCCGAAAAACGCCATCGAAGCCGGTTCGACCCCCTTCGGTTTTTCCGTCACCGGCGACGATTCCGGCCACCTTTCGCCCTCAAACTGGTCCCGTTGGATTCATATTGTCGCAAGGATAATCAAGGTATATATATCTGAACTCCATTTTGCCCGGATTGAAAGTTGCCATTTTTGGTCATTTCGAGTTTATGGTTGTTGCTCTCGATCCGGCCGTTGGATTGTGTTTTTGATTGCATTTTTGGAATGTACTCGGAAAAAGAAGAAGTTTGATATATAAATTGTGTAGTTTGGTGATCGGCACGAAAATTTAGATCGGACAGTCGAGATTTTGTCTCATTTTGCGTGCCACCGGTTCGGTGTGAACCTGGACCTGAATTGGATAAGTTATATGTCTAATCTAGGTATTTTGGTTGCTAGGAATTCAGTGAAGAGGTCCGTTTGTGGAATTGAAGCTTCGGTGAGAAAGTTGGTTTTTCGCACGAGGACGATCGAAGGCTTCGAATTGGTTCCCGACCCTCTGGGCGATCGTCAATGACACCTTAAAGACTCAATAGCATGGTGTCACTCTTCTGTTGTGGTAGGGGTTTAGTTACCTTCGTTTTATACCGTTTTTGAGTTAAAACTTATTTTCTGTAGCATATAAGAATAAGTGTATTTTTAATGATTTGAATTATATGTGATGGAATCTGGTTATATGATATATACTGTATTGCTCTGGGAATTTGCTGTGTGTAGGTTATTTTGGGTATATCAAAAATAGGGCCGTTATGCTGCCTGTTTTTCTATAAATCCCTATTATGCATGTTTTACGGAAAAACCAGAGTACAGTAGCTTTTACACTTCAGTTCTGTGTTGCACGTGTCATAGGATCATACATGAGCACCGTGTTAGCATCGTGGGTTTTATAGTGTGGCGCTGCGTGCCCCACCGTCGGTGAAAGTCCGTAAACTTGCACAAGGTCTTGTTACTTCTGATTACCTCCCTATTTGGCAGGTGTAGGCAATTTGGTTGCCCCTCCAAGTTTGGTAGGCGACATATGGGTGTCCCCTCCGGGTATGGGCTTAGGTATCAGGCAGGCTGTTAGGTACACTTAGTGCCATCATCCTGGGTTTCCACAGATGAGAGGATGTCAGCTCATGGGTATGGGTTGATTTGTGTCATATGCATATGGAGTGATGGTTTTGATTACACTATTATATATATATATTGGCTCCCGGTCTGGATTATATATATATATGTGTGTGTATGTTTTGGGTTTGAACTAACCATGCAGGAGATTCCCATCACTGAACTGTTTTTCCCCGAGGTAACTATTTTCCTACTGGGCATTGTATGCTCACCCCCCCTTACCTTCCTCCTCAGGTGGTGTCCAGTGCGATCTTGGTGATCAAGAGGAGTAAGAGGTCATCCTGATTTTAGTTCGTCTCTTGGTAATGCTAGGAGTTTATTGTCGTAGTCCTTGGACTATTTGGATTTTGTGTTAGCATTGAACTAAGATTACTGCTTTCTATTTTGTTTGCAAACTTATGTATGCCATTCTGATATTTGACATCTGTTGTGAACGATGATGATGCTGGGTTTTGTAATTAATTTCATGTTTTTTTAAGTAATTGTTCAATTTATGTTTGATGGTGTATACGAACTGTGGGAGTGGTTCACAGGATGGAATTCCGATTATTTTATTTAAATGGATTGTTTTTATAAAAACTAGAACTTTTGACATTTTTCAAATAAATTAAGGAATTTCCCACCTTTGTGAAATTCACCTTCTACCACTAGCCTGGGTTTTGGGTCGTGACAGTCTGTCCTCACCTTACCATCCATGGCAAACAAGTTCCCATAACACTCAAGTTTCTTCCTTCTACCCATGCACGCTTTCAGAATAGGACTAGGCTTCAATGGACTCATCCCAGCCAGATAGACAATAGGATATCCATCGCTAGGAAAAAGAGTCACCCGCTTCTTATGACAGTCCACAACGGCTCAACACTTCGACAACCAATCCATACCGAGTATCACGTCATACTGTCCCATCGGCAACACAATCAAATCAGCAAGAAGCTTCCTATCGCCAATCACTACCCAACAAGACTTAGACACACTAGACACGTCGGCCATTCCTCCCAAAGGTGTACCCAATGACAATACATAATCTAAATCAGAAAATTTCAACCCCAACAGTTGAGCAAACAATAAGGATATGAATGAATGGGATGCAACAGTATCAAACAAAACATGTGCCCAAGAGTGTGAAAGAAGGATCATACCGTCAACAATACCTCGGTCGGTGCGATCCTGAGTGTCGTCTGCCCTAGTAAAAGCATAGGCTTGGCCAGTCACCTTTCCTTTCCCTTTGTTGCCTCTTCCCTGGCCAGGACGGCTGCTGCTGGATCCTGGACCACTACTGCCATATCCACGCCCACCCTGACTCCCTGAAGCCTGAGGAGTCTGGAAGTTCTGAGTGAAACCCTGAGGCCGGTACTGATGCTGATAAGGCTAAGGGGAAGTAAAAGCCTGCGAAGCATCCTGTGACTGTTGCGGCCTTGCCTGAGTGCTCTGATAAGAAGCAGAACCTGACTGGCTCTTTTGCGGTCCTCTCTGAGAAAGACGAGATTTCTGCAGATGGTTGGGACACTCCTTCTTCCAATGACCCTGCTGGCCACAAACAAAACATCCTCCATATGGACTACCTCTGCCAACCCCAGAAGAACCACTACTGTTTGAGCTGTCACTGCTCGGAGTACCCTGGGCTGACCATTGCCCCTGGTTCCTTCTGGTGGCTTTCCTGTCATTTCCTCTCCGCTGGTTCCTCTTGGAATCCAAACTTTCTTCGATGGCCTCTGCCCGCTGGGCAGCCACTGCAATCTAAGGAAGAGTGTGGAAAGTCTGAGTGCCAATTCTGTTGTAAATATTCCGATTCAGACGACTCCTGAACTTAGCAACTTGGTACTTCTCACTCGTACCTGGTCCAAGAGCAATACTTTCCAACTCAGTGAACTCTATCAGGTACTCATTCACTATTCTGTTACCTTGGGTTAGGCTCTCAAATCAGTTCACAACTTCATCTTGTTGATCCTCATTGGCATACTAGGCCTTGAAAATCCATTCAAAGTCTTCCCAAATTAAGCCCACTACATCTTGCATCCGTTCCACTGTTCCCCACCAACGAATGGCGCTCCCTGTCAAACAGGTAACAGCAAACACGGCCCAAAACTCAACCAGAGTACCAAGGGCTCGAAAGTGCCTCTCTATCTCACGCAACCAAGCAATTGCTGTGAGAGCTTCTAGTCTACCATCAAACTACCCTGGTTGGAGACGCATGAACCGTTGAAGGTGATCAGCCTGATCCAACGGACATTCCCTCGGAGTTGGAGGCTGATAGTCTGGATTTCTCATCTGGACGAATGCCTGCTGCATTGCCTCGATCAGATGAGTAAAATCCGGACGAGGAGGTTCGTCATCCAGCTGGTGCCTCGGAACTCTTCTAGGAGGCATCCTTAAAGTCTGAAACAATATGCCAAACTGTTAGTGCGATAATGATGAATGTTTGTCATAAAAATCAACTTCAATCTAGTTTAATGGTGATACATCCGAGCTGTTGAACTCAAACTCTGATACCAAAAATTTCTGTCACGATCCAAAACCCGGGCTAGTGGCAAAAGGGGAATTTCACAAAGGTGGGAAATTCCTTAATTTATTTGAAAAGTGTGAAAAGTTCTAGTTTTTATAAAAACAGGCCATTTAAATAAAATAATCGGAATTCCATCCCGTGAACCACTCCCACAGTTCATATACACCATCAAACATAAATTGAATAATTAACTAAAAACATGAAATAAATTTCAAAACCCATCATCATCATCATTCATAACAGATGTCAAATACCAGAATGTCATCCATAAGTTTGCAGACAAAATAGGAAGCAGTAATCTTGGTTCAATGCTAACACAAAATGCAAATAGTCCAAAGACTACGACAACAAACTCCGAGCATTACAAAGGGATGAACTGCAATCAGGATGACCTCTTACTCCTCTTGATCACCAAGATCGCACTGGACACCACCTGAGGAGGAAGGTAGGGGGTTAGCATACAATGCCCAGTAGGAAAAAAGTTACCTTGGAGAAAAATAGTTCAGTGATGGGAATCTCCTGCATGGTTAGTTCAAATCCAAAACATACACACACATATATATATATAATCCAAACCGGGTGCCAATATATATGAA
The DNA here is from genome assembly GCA_002914805.1 of Parasponia andersonii. NCBI lineage: Eukaryota > Viridiplantae > Streptophyta > Magnoliopsida > Rosales > Cannabaceae > Trema > Trema andersonii. The sequence goes on along the minus strand of JXTB01000898.1, from coordinate 8,620 downwards.
ACAGTGTAATCAAAACCATCACTCCATATGCACATGACACAAATCAACCCATACCCATAAGCTCACATCCTCTCATCTGTGGCAACCCAGGATGATGGCACTAAGTGTACCTAACAGCCTGCCTGATACCTAAGCCTATACCCGGAGGGGACACCCATATGTCGCCTACCAAACCTGGAGGGGCAACCGAATTGCCTACACCTGCCCAATGGGGAGGTAATCAGAAGTAACAAGACCTCGCGTGAGCTTACGGACTTTCACCGACCGTGGGGCATGTAGCGCCACATTGTAAAACCCATGATGCTAACACGGTGCTCATGTATGATCCTATGACACGTGCAATATAGAACTGAAGTGTAAAAACTACTGTACTCTGGTTTTTCAGTAAAACATGCATAATAGGGTTTTATAGAAAAATGGGCAGCATAACGGCCCTATTTTTGATATACCCAAAATAACCTGCACACAGCAAATTCCCAGAGTAGTACAGTATATATCGTATAACCAGATTCCATTACATATAATTCAAATCATTAAAAACACACTTGTTCTTATATGCTACAGAAAATAAGTTTTAACTCAAAAACGGTATAAAACGAAGGTAACTATACCCCTACCTCAATAGAATAGCGACACCACACTATTGAGTCCTTAAGGCGTCGTTGACGATCGCCTGGAGGGTCGGGAACCAATTTCAAGCCCTCGATCGTTCTCGTGCGAAAAACCAACTTTCTAACCGGAGCTTCAATTCTACAAACGGACCTCTTCACTAAATTCCTAGCACCCAAAATAGCTAGGTTAGACATATAACTTGTCCAATTCTGGTCCGGGCCCACACTGGACCGGTTGCACACAAAACGAGACAAAATCTCGACCGTCCGATCTCAATTTTTGTGCCGATCACCAAACCACACAATATATAAATCAAACTTCTCCATTTTCCGAGTGCATTCCAAAAATGCAGTCAAAAATACAATCCAACGGCCGGATCAAAAACAACAGCCATAAACTCGAAATGACCAAAAATGGCAACTTTCAATCCGGGCAAAATGGAGTTGAGATATATATACCTTGATGATCCTTGCGACGATACGAATCCAATGGGACCGGTTTGAGGCCGAAAGGTGGCCGGAATCGTCGCCGGTGATAGAAAAACCGAAATGGGTCAAAACGGCATCAATGGCTTTTTCTGGCAACACAGGCAGCGGTAGCAAGCGGCGAGGGGCGGCGGAGGTTTGCGACAGCTCGGTGAGTCGACGCCGGTCGGTGGGCAGCCCAGACGGTGGCTGGGCGGCGGTCCTGCGGTGGTGCGGCTGAGAGATCTGAGAGAGGAGAGAGAAAGGGATTTTCGGGGAGAGAGAGAGAGAAGAAGAGAGGGGATTGGTTGAGCAGGGCCACGTGGCCCAACCTTATAGGGCTGTGCAATTTTTCAAAAATTGCACATAAGCCCCAAAATTTCAAATCTCTATCAATTTAGTCCCCCAAAATTTGCAATTTAGTCCCTCAGAACAAAATTTTTGCAAATTAGCCTACACAATATTTTATCCGGAAAATTGGTAAAATGTCCAAATTACCCTCGAAAATTCCGGGTTTTTACAGATGCGTTCCACTACTCGAAATGGTCCATCTCCCAAAGGTAGGAGTTTTGAATGTCGTTGCTCCGGAAAATGATCCCTCCTCAAGTGCACACAAACCCAATCTGTTGGTCCAAATACTACCTTTTTGTGTCCCTTGTTGGCTTGATGGACATATTGCTCAGTCCTTCTTTCAACGTTTAGCCGTGCCTTTTCATGAATCTATTTTAACAATTCAGCTTTCTTTTTGCCATCTAAGTTTACACGTTCACTCAAAGGTAATGGGGTTAAATCCAAAGGTGACAATGGATTAAATCCATAAACAATTTCAAATGGTGAAAACTTAGTTGCAGAATGTACACTCCTATAGTAAGCAAATTCAACATGTGGTAAACAATCTTCCCATGTTTTCAAGTTCTTCTTAATGATAGCATGTAACAAAGAAGATAAAGTCCTATTCACTACTTCAGTTTGACAATCAGTTTGTGGATGACAATTAGTAGAAGATAATAACTTTGTTCCTAACTTTCCCCACAAAGTCTTCTAAAAGTAACTTAAGAACTTAGCATCTCTATCAAAAACAATGGTCCTAGGCATGCCACGCAACCTAACAATGTCTTTAAAGAATAATTCAGCTATATATTATGCATCATCAGTTTTAGGACATGCAATGAAGTGTGCTTTCTTAGAAAAACTATCTACCACCACAAAGATTGAATCTCTCCCCCTCTTAGTCCTAGGTAATCCCAAAAAACAATCCATGGAAATATCAATCCAAGGTTCACTAGGTATAGGCAGAGGGGTGTACAAACCATGGGGTTTCAACTTAGACTTAGCTTGTTTACAAGTGATACACTTTTCACATATTCTTTCAACATCATGTTTCATATGAGGCCAAAAGAAATGTTCATACAAAACACCAAAAGTCTTAGCCACACCAAAAGGATCCATCAAACCACCACCATGATCTTCTCTGACAAGTAATTCATGCAAAGAACACATAGGCACACACAGTTTATTCTCCCGAAACAAAAATCCATTATGCCTATAGAACTTACCAAATGCTACTTTTTCACATGCATTGAACACATTACCAAAATCAGAGTCTTGTGCATATAAATCCTTAATGTATTCAAAGCCAAGTAATTTTGTATCTAAAGTAGAAAAAAAGACATACCTTCGGGATAATGCATCAGCCACAACATTTTCCTTACCTTGCTTGTAACATCCCCCGATTCCACACACCTATGTAAGGGTATTTGCATAATTATTTAGTGAAATTGAGAGATGCTACTCGACTTAGAATTGATAAAATAGTGAAAATTTAAAACTTTTAAGCTTTTTGGGAGAAAAAGAGAAATTCTTCTCATAATTATATGTAGTCTAATTTATACGTATATACATACTCATATTGTGGACCTCTCATAAAAATATACATAATGTACACACACTCAATAATTACAAAATCCTCTATTAGAAAACCACAGCGTCAAAATGCTCATATACACAAGCCATGGTCAGAAAGTCAGCGCTCCTCCTCTAACTCACATATCATCCGTACCTTCTGTAATGTAAGAATATTAATGAGTATAAAACTCAGTAAGTAACGTATGCAGATGCAGAGTACATAAAACATGAAACAAATGGTCATATGGTTGGGATTCCAGTGTATATTGTATTGCCTAATAAGACCGTGAATTGCATACTGAGCCACTCAGAGAACATATAACATATCACGAGCTATATGGAGGTCTCGAGCCCCAAACATTCCCTCTATGTACAGCAAAGGTCCACCACATACTGCTGTCAGAGTGTTCTCGAAGGAACCATAGTGTCCCTAAAAGGATCAGAGTGTTCCCGAAGGAACCAAAGTGTCCCCGCAGGAGCCATATCACATATTTGGGCACTGGCCCGCCATACTCTATTCACCAATACTCCTTGGGCAATACAAATACACCACGCGTTAATGTCTCATGCAAGACTAACTAACTGATACGTACATACACATATCCAAATATTTTACATTCACAGTAAATAAAGAATTTCTTACATTGCAGATGTAACGTTACTTACCTTATGTCCGACCAAAAAGATAGTGAAAAGGGTCAGTATCCTCAGTGATAAGGTGTGTGGAAGACCTGATATCAATTTCATCACTAGAATGATTACTATAATGTAAAATGATTAAAGAAAGCAACCACAAGCATAAATCATAACTTTCACAAAATCAAGAAATCTAATCACAAAATGAACCGAAATGGCACATACTTTCATAAAAACTAGTCCATTTGCTTCTAAATAGTACCATTTGGTTTTAAAAATATTTGGACAGCACCTCCCCTATTTTTAGGACATTCACACATGATTAAAATCATGGTTTAAGATCTACAATAACAATTCACAAGCCAATTCCCACATATACACGTGAAAGAGGATCATTTAGAACAACCTAGGTGCACTTGAATTCTTTTCAGTTTAAACAAAGTTTAAAACCACTTTTACAATTGTATATCATCATAACCAGCCAGTAAATAGGTGTAATCTACATAAAAGGATCAATGTCTTACACATTCCAAGTAATGGAATCAAATTACAAGTGTAGACAACTTATTCCAACAATGAAAACACTTGAATCCACAAATAGCAAACTTTGGGGCTTTAAGTCTAACTTTAATCCTCTACCTAAATCCTATGTTTCCAACCATATATAAGATTTTCTAGGACCTTTATTCATCAAATAAAAGCTTTGATTTAAGGGCTAATGCAATAGAAATAAATTACCAATTCCAAATTCCATAAAAACCTCCCCTTGACTAGTTTGAACCTTTGTTGAAGCTCTTGCCTTCTTCTTCCACAAAACTGATTTCTATGGCTTAGAAATTGATCTTCGGACTCAAGAGGACCTAGAGGAATCATTATTTAAGTGGTATCAAGTGGAGAATTGAAATAATAAAACAAAACCTAGGAAGAAGAATTAGTAGAATAACCTTGACTAGTTTGGACCTATCTTGCTTTCTCCAAATTGAGTTCTACCACTTGGAAACTCTTGGAAATTGTTAATGGGAGCAGAGAGAAGTCTAAAAATGAGTGGGAGAGTTTCAGGTCATGGCTGGAGAGAAAGGAGAAGAAAATGATCAGATTTGGTCCAAAAGTGATACTTAATAACTAAGAAATGGCATATCTTAAGTTCTAAGGGGTATTTTGGGAATTTGTACCTTACTTTCCATGTGTCCAGCTCTAAAACATCCTTAGTATACTCACCACATTGCTGGTTCATCCTATACACGCAAGTGTAGACCAAAATTGTGAAACCTAGCTTAAGAGGTGAAAACTAGTCATACTTTGACCTATAATCCCATATGGCCAATCTTATTGTAATCTAGTGAAACTAGCCCAACAACCAATCATTAAATATAACAATAAATCAATTAGACTCCAATTAATAATGCAAACAAAGTATCAATACCTAATTATCAGAGTGGACGAAGATGACATTACGCGATTAAGCTTAATCTAAGCTAACTTAGTGTAATTAAATACAGTTCAGTACAGTAACTGCCACCTCGTGCTTACCTGAAACCAACATTTTGGAAAATGCTAGAATTGGTTTCTATACATTAAATAAATGCTATTTGACATTTTAAACACACAGTCAATTTGTCTCCGAAAAGCATGAAATCCCATCCTGAGAAACAATGTGACCATGGAACGACACTTTTTCTAACCAAAACTCGCATTTCTTGAATTTAGCATATAACTCCTTCTCTTTCAATATCTGAAGAATGATTCTCAAATGTTCTTTATGCTCTTCTCTAGATCGTGAGTATACTAAAATGTCATCGATGAATACAATAACAAACTTATCTAGAAATTCCTTAAATATCTTGTTCATAAGGTCAATAAACGCTGCTGGAGCATTGGTCAGGCCAAATAGCATTACCAAAAATTCATAATGGCCATAACGAGTCCTAAAAGTAGTCTTCAGAATATCTTCTTCTCTAACTCTTAATTGATGGTAACCAGACCTCAAATCAATCTTAGAAAATACAAAAGCACCCTGTAATTGATCAAACAAATCATCGATACGAGGTAAGGGATACTTATTTTTAATAGTCACTTTGTTAAGTTCTCTGTAGTCAATACACAATCGCATAGTGCCATCTTTCTTTTTCACAAACAACACTGGTGCACCCTATGGTGAAATACTGGGACGTACATATCCTTTATCTAGCAATTCTTGTAACTGAGNCATTAGGAGGATAAAATGTCACCATTTTCTTCTTACAGTCAATCTTAGCACAATACTTTGACAGCCAATTCATACCCAAAATGATTTCATAGTCATTCATGTCAAGCACAATTAGGTCTGCAAATAACTCTCTATCATCAATCATCACACGACAACCTTTCAAAATTTTGTCTGAATACATAACCTCTCCAGAGGGAAGTGTGGTACCGAATGGAGTACTCATTTGATCAATTGGACGACCCAATCTCCTCACAAATGTTAATGATACATGTGAATGCATGGATCCTGAATCTATTAATGCATGAGCTATGATGCCAAAAATAAATATCTCACCTGTGATAATAGATGGGTCTGCCTGAGTTTCATCTCCAGCATCTGTTTCAGCCATAGCATATAGCCTTCCAGTAGATTTCTTCTGATCATTTTTCATTTCAGGCCAATTCTTAATAAAATGACCACTTTTACCATATTTGTAGCATAACCCTACAAACTTATGACATTCTCAAGAATGATTCTTTCCACATGAAGGGAAAGGGGGTAAAGTAGTAGTTGTAGTCCACTGGTCAGTCTTGGGACGCTTACCCTGACCAGGTCGGGTCTGTTGGGTTAGAGCTCTCTTCCTTTTCATATCTTGAGGACATTGGACTTGAGTCTATTCTCCTCTATTTACTTGAAGACTAGTTTTGAAACTTCTTTGCATTTCTCTAGCCAGTCTTTCTCTCCTAATCTTTTCCTCATTCAAAATATCTTTCTCTACTTGCTCAGCATCTAATGCCCTGTCAGCAATTTGAGCAAATGGTATACCTCGAATTCCACCTGATTTAAAATCCCTAACGATAATCTTCCTTAGGCCTTGCATAAATTGATCTACCTTGAGCTCATTAGTGGCAACCATATGTGGTGCATATCATGATAACTCGTCGAACTTGCGGATATATTCCGCAATAGACATCTCTCCCTATTTCAGATTGGCAAATTCTACCCTTCTGCTGGCTCTCATGGCATCAGTAAAATACTTTCCATAGAATAACTCTCTAAATCATTCCCAAGTTATAGTACTAACATCATGAATAGTGCTCGTAGTATCCCACCAGTATTCAGCATGATATCTCAGCATAAAACTAGCACAAGGAACTTTACCTGCATCAGGAACCTTGGCGTAAGCCAGCATACGCTCAATGGTCCTAATCCACTGCTCTGATTGTACCGGATCAACCTTGCCATCAAAGGTTGGAGGTTGGAGTTTCCTGAATCTTTCCCGAGCACTTTCACTAGCATCTTGCTTATGTTCAGGTGGTGGTGGTGGAGGGTTAGGTTGATTTTCTTGTATCATACATTGCTCCAAAATATTTTGTTTCAAAGAAGCCAACTGTTCAACTTGATTACTACCCTGCGAAGAAGATGCACCCCTCTCAAAATTATCTTGACCCCGAGTAGGCACCATACTGATATCCTGACACCCAGATTCCATAGTTCCAATTATAGCCAATAATAATCATCACCAAAAAATGAATGCAATGAAAAAAAAAATTGAACATATATCAAAATGCATATCAAACACTTACAGAGAAGTGAGGCTTCCTTTCCTTCCCGACGTGTGTATATAAGCAGTCTTCAGAATCATTTTAAAACCTAAGCTCTGATACCAACTATAACATCCCCCGATTCCACACACGTATGTAAGGGTATTTGCATAATTATTTAGTGAAATCGGGAGACGCTACTCGACTTAGAACTGATAAAATAGTGAAAATTTAAAACTTTTAAACTTTTTGGGAGAAAAAGGGAAATTCCTCTCTTAATTATATGTAGTCTAATTTATACGTATATACAAACTCACATTGTGGACTTCTCATAAAAATATACATAATGTACACATGCTCAATAATTACAAAATCCTCTATTAGAAAACCACAGCGTCAAAATGCTCATATACACAAGCCATGGTCAGAAAGTCAGCGCTACTCCTCTAACTCACATATCATCCGTACCTTCTACGATGTAACAATATTAATGAGTACAAAACTCAATAAGTAACATATGCAGATGTAGAGTACATATAACATAAAACAAATGGTCATATGGTTGGGATCCCTGTGTATATTGTATTGCCTGATAAGACCATGAATTGCATACTGAGCCACTCAGAGAACGTATAGCATATCACGAGCTATATGGAGGTCTCGAGCCCCAAAAATCCCTTCTGTGTACAACAGAGGTCCACCCCATACCGTCGTCAGAGTGTTCTCAAAGGAACCATAGTGTCCCTAAAAGGATCAGAGTGTTCCCGAAGGAACCAAAGTGTCCCTGAAGGAACCGTATCACATATTTGGGCGCTAGCCCGCCACACCCTATTCACCAATACTCGTCGGGCAATACAAATACACCACGCGCTAATGTCTCATGCAAGACTAACTAACAGATATGTAAATACACATATCCAAATATTTTACATTCACAGTAAATAAAGAATTTCTTACATTGCAGATGTAACGTTACTTACCTTATGTCCGACAAAAAAGATAGTGAAAAGGGTCAATATCCTCAGTGATAAGGTGTGTGGAAGACCTGATATCAATTTCATTACTAGAATGATTACTATAATGTAAAATGCTTAAAGAAAGAAACCACAAGTATAAATCACATCTTTCACAAAATCAGGAAATCTAATAACAAAATGAACCGAAATGGCACATACTTTCATAAAAACTAGTCCATTTGCTTCTAAATTGTACAATTTGGTTTTAAAAATATTTGGACAGCACCTCCCCTATTTTTAGGACATTCCCACATGATT
>JXTB01000897.1:52198-73671 GCA_002914805.1 Parasponia andersonii | reverse complement strand
CTTGATTTCAAAACTCATTTATGTCATTAAGTTGTAAGAGATGTTTCTCTTTGACTGCTTGCAAATCATAATTCAGCTACTAGACTGCCCAATAAACCTTGTGTTCTAACTCGACAGAAGATGACAAGCAGTTGAAACTCTGTGTGTAACTCCATACTTAGCAAGTAAAGCTTCAAAGTACTTATTGCAAAAATAGGAGCCTTCATCACTAATTACTACGCTTGGTGTGCCATATCAATTGAAGATATTCCTTTTGAGAAAGTTTAGCACCACCTTGGAGTCATTGGTAGTCAATGCCATACTTTCAACCCACTTCAAACCGTAGTCTACTACCACCAAAATGTAAAGGTTGCCAAAGGATAGAATGAATGGCCCCATAAAGTCAATTACCATACATCAAAGATTTCAACCTCTATGATAGTGTTAAGGGGTATTTCCTTCCTTCGAGAGATGTTATCTATTCGTTGGCAACTATCGCACCTTGAAAAAAAGAAATAGATGTCCTTGAACAATGATGACCAATAGAATCTTGATTGCAATACCTTGGCAATGGTTCTCTCTCCTTCAAAATGTCCACCATACTCTGAAGTATGACAATGGTGGAGTATGTCTTCTATTTCCTTCTTACGCATGCATCACCTAATAACATGGCCAACACACTATTTAAATAAAAAGGGTTCATCCCAGTAATAATACCTCACATCGTACAAGAACTTCTTCTTTTGATGATGGGTGAGGTCCAGAGGCATCAGTTTGCACATAAGATACTTCACATAGTCAGCATACCATGGTATATTGTTGTCAAGCACAAAGAGCTACTCATCGGGAAAGGTTTCATTGATTGTCAACTCAGTATATTCCTTTTTCTCCCCCTCTAATCTAGAAAGGTGGTTAGCTACTTGATTCTTTGTTTCCTTTCTGTCATTAACTTCCAAGTCAAACTCTTGCAATAAAAAGACCCATCGAATCAGCCGAGGCTTTGCATCCTTCTTTGTAATAAGATATTTGATTGTTACATGATCTGTGTATACAATTACCTTCGTGCCAATCAAATAGGATCTGAATTTGTCAAATGCAAACACCATAGCTAGTAGCCTTTTCTCTATTCTAGTGTAATTGGATTGAGCTTCGTTGAGTGTTTTGCTAGCGTAGTGTGTGGCATGAAACATCTTATCCTTTCGTTATCCCAAACTAGTGTTAATGGCATAGTCACTAGCATCACATATCAACTCAAAAGACAAGGCCCAATTCGATGCCACAGTGATAGGTGCTGTAACAAGTCTCAATTTCAAAGTTTCAAACACATGCAAACAATCATCATCAAAATTGAATACCTCACCCTTTTTGAATAATGTGCATAATGGTTTGGTGATATTGGAGAATTCCTTGATAAATCTTCGATAAAACCTGGCATGGCCAAGGAAACTTCGAATTCCCATGACATTAACCAGAGGAAGAAGCTTCTCAATGGTTTCTAACTTGGCTTTCTCAACTTTGATGCCCTTTTTGGAAATATTGTGACCAAGTACTACTCCCACTTGTACCATGAAATGCCACATTTCCTAATTAAGTACCAATTTTGTGTCTTCACAATGCTTAAACACTAGTGATAGGATATCTAGGCACAAATTGAATGAATCACTAAAAACTGAAAAATTATCCATAAATACCTCAATGAACTTCTCCACCATATCTATGAAGATTGTCATCATACGCATCTGAAAAGTAGCTGGAGCATTGCACAAACCATAGCGCATCCTTCTAAATGCAAAAGTTTCATAAGGACATGTGAATGTGGTCAATTCTTGGTTTTCTAGGGTAATGGCATTCTGGTTATAACCATTGTACCCATCCAGAAAGCAATAAAGCTCATGACTAGCTAGTCTATCAAGCATTTGATCGATGAATGGTAGAGGAAAATGGTCTTTCCATGTAGCCTTTTTTAGTTTCTGGTAATCTATGTATACTCTCGATCCCGTTACTATTCTTGTAGAAATTACTTCATTGTTCTTGCTGGTGACCACAGTTATTCCTCCCTTCTTTGGAATACATTGAACAGGATTCACTCAAGAACGATCTAAAATAGGGTGAAATGGGGTGAAATGGGGTAAATGATTCTAGCGTCTAACTATTTAATTATCTCCATTTTCACCACCTCTTTCATAATGGGGTTTAGCCTTTGTTGATGCTCAATAGTAGTTTTATGCTCCTCTTCCAACAAGATTTTATGCATGCAAATGGAAGGGTTAATTCCTTTAATATCTACAATTGTCCACCTCAAAGCTACTTTATTTTGTCCTAACGCTCTCATTAGCTTCTGTTCTTGTAGTTCATCCAAATTAGTAGAAATAATAACAGGCAAAGTTGACTTTTTACCAAGAAAGGCATACTTCAAGTGGCTAGGTAGCAATTTCAGCTCAACGATAGGTGGAACCTCAATTGAAGGCGTAATGGTAGGTTTTGCTTCAGCTAGTTAGTCAAGAGCCACAAACTGAAATTCATTTTGTCAAAGCGAGGGAACGTATTCATGACATGCAAATATTCCCTAGCTTCCTTTGACACTAAATCTCCCTCATGCAAAATTATGTCTTCAAGTGGATCAATTTCTGGAAAAAAACTCACAAGGAATTCAGAAAATAATATTATTTTTCGTCTGTAAATATATTTGTTTTATTATATTTTTGTCTACAATTTTGTCCGTTGTAAAAAGAAAAACTCTTCAAAATATTCATTTCGAAAAAATTATAATTTTTTTCAAAATGAATATTTTGAAGAGTTTTTATTTTTACAATGGACAAAATTGTAGACAAAAATATAGTTCCGGGGCCTCGCTAAGGTATTACGCAACCGCACGTGACAATCTAGTCCTTGGCTCAGGCTAGTAAGCCTTAATGGCCAATTTTAAACATAAATTTTGCCTCAGTTGCACCAGACAATGCCTTTTACCTCTTTTTATTTATTTGAACAAATATAACACTATCTCTAAACTGAAAAAAGATCCAAGATACTCCCGTTTTTGGTTAGAGCTTAAATCCCTCAAACTTAGATGAAAAAACAAGATAAAACCATGAAAAACCCCTCTCTCTTCCTTAGAGCCACTATCTTTTCAGATCTAGAAATTTCGTTCTAGAAGACATGAGGTTGAAGACGCACAGTACATGTCCTCAAATAGAAAAAGGAAAGTTACGCTTAGCTATACAAAAGGACAAAAATCTACCATCTAGCTGGGGTCCATGAAAATATCTCAGAGTGCTTGCATAGAGCAAAGGAGTGATCACTCTGGAAGAAGTTGTGAATAACTATGAAGGAAAGTGTAATATCAAGTCTATCCTATAATATGATTTTTATTTTTCATGTGTTTTAAATCTATGGTTATGATAAGTAAAGCGGTTATATACTAACAAAAGTTTTGTGAATACGGTTGCAGTGGAATATGCATATGAAAGCTAAGTTGGACTATGTACCTAATGAGAAATAAATTTTCATGTATATGTATTTATATGTGATATAATAATGTGATTAATTTGTATTTATTATTGAGTTAAGTGAATTATTCTAGTAATTATTGTTGTCTAAATCTTAGTCTAGTTGTTTTTAGAATCCAAATAATTTGATAACAAACTTATATATATATACCTAAGTTTTAATAAAGCACACATCATCTATATGATTAATTATGTCTATTATTATTATTATTAGTAGTAGTGTCGTTATTATTATTATAATGATAAAATAAGTGTGTCGTGCACAAAGTTTTGATTCCACAATTTTGTTTTTTTTTTTATGTATATATTAATATATATATTTCATTTTATTATGTTACTTGTTTATAGATTTGGTTAGTATTTACTTATTATTACAAAATAAATAAATAAAATTCTAATTTAGTCAAAAAAGGAGAAAAGGTAAGTTTCCCACAACTTAATGAAACCTAGTAATAGGTTAATACATTAGTTTAAAAAAAAAANTAAATATTTAAAAACATTCTTTTATCTGAGTTTATTATTTTTGCTACTATTAGATCAAAATTCAACCTATGATATCTAGGGTTAGAATTTTTGTTATAATCTGAAATTTTAACAACTTGTTTATTTATATGTTAGATTATATTCTACAAATTTTTATAATCATAGGAGTTTATTTGTATTCATTATTAAATTTTTTATTTATATTGTTTATAACATCAGTGAATCTGACATACTTAATATTCCTGTTTATTAACATTCAAAACCTATGCTATTGATATTTTTTCGAGTTGAAATTTTTACTGGATGTTTCTTATGTGTGATTAGGTTCTCCAAATATTTTCACGATGTTTGGAAATTTCTACAATTAAATATGATTTTTGAAATCTTTATTATTTTGCTGATTTTGGTGCTGATATGAATCCTGATGTAGAATTTCATGAATTTAAAGTACTATCTGATGGTCTATTTTGGAGTCTATAATTTTTATACATGTTTTATATTCTGTTAAAAATTCTTACATAAAGTTTCAGATTATTTTGATTTAAGAAAAAATCTATAAAATTCTATTATTATACTCTTGTTTTCAGTTTAATGGTTTTACTGGGTTACAATATTTGGATTCAAAATTATGAAAAATGTACTAAATCTTTTTTATAAATTTTGATAATTTGTCTAGATCTTTTTTTATATATCTTAATTAGTTATGCAAATTTTTAGGATAAATCGAATTATATTGTTGAATCTAAAATTATTTAAGTATGCCTAGGTTGCTGAATGTTTAAGATTTGGTTTTGTTATAAAAATTATTATGTTATTTTATGTTATGGATACTTTTTCAAACATATAAAATATGTTTCTTAAGAGCAGTGGTAGCATGTTAATATTTTTATAATGAATGTTTTTTTTGGCATAAATAATAAAAAAATAAGGGATAAAGAAAAGGCACGTGGTTTCAATAAGTTTGGTTGTGTGGTATTTCACTACAAAGTTTTTCTAAGGACTTGAAGTAAGTAAATCTCACCCTATGTATTTATATGTAAATTTACATGCTATTATGTGATGTTATTATGATCATTATGATATGTTGTTATATGCTATGCTATATTAGTATGCATATTAATTATGACATGAGTATGCACAAGTATTGCATAAATTGTACAAGAGATTATGATTTTCAAAGAATGATTTTTCTAAAGTGCTATGCAACCAGATTTTGTTTAAAGAAGAATGTTTTTATTTAAGTGTGTGTCATGTTCTTGACAAGAGTATATGCACCTGACTAAAAGACCTACAGTCACCATATTAAGAACAAATGTTTGAACTACGATGCTAGCCATTGTAGTATGATAGCTATATGGGATCCGAATAGCTATAAGGTCATATGCTTGTCATGACACTAGGTTTATGGCTCATCACTTCTGATAGACTTGGCATTACACTATGTTGAGCTCAAATACGAAAGTTTTATGGTAGTAACATTTATGATTAAGATGTTTTTTCAAAGAAGGGGTTTCATAGTTATGATTCTTAAAATGCATCATTCATAAAACACGACATTCATTGCATGCATGAGATTTACTTATTGGGCGCAACAAATATTGACAAAATTCCCAACAAATATTGATTTGGGGCACTAAGAGAACTTCCAAAATTAACACAAAAGGATTGCTACATATTGATGGAGGGTTTGTCAACAATGAATTTTGTAAATTGTAAGATGTGGCCTGTATACGAAAGGGTTAATTGATCAAAGCAAATAAAGAGACAAGAATTTTATAGTGGTTCGGCCCCAAAAAAGATGAGCCTACATCTACTGTTGTTCCACTATTTTCTGGAGGATTACAAGAAAGTGCAGAGTGTATTCAGAAAGTGAGTCTCCAAGTTTTTCCCAAAAAGATCGATCCCCCATGGCAGCATTGATCTTCCCTTTATATAGGTAAAGGTAGTTCAATATTTCCCGATTATGAAAATGGGTAAGTGTATAATCAGAAAATACAATTTGAGTAATTATATGACTGGGTAATAACTTCAATGAAACGACTAGTCGATCTTGAAAGAGAAACTTTTGTTTCCCTTTCTTTGTAGATTATCCACTTGATGAAGCTTAGTCTAGTTTCCTTTTCATTCTTGTTACACTTAACTCGTTCAGAGGAGGTCGCACTTTGTTCGGAGGGAGCTCGCATTCGACTTACTTGGAAGAGGTCGCACTTACCTTACTCGTGCGACCTGTCACGTCCTCTTAGTTGCTAACTTTCCTTTTTTGGCATTGACCATCATCTAGATTTTAGACCGTACAACAATTGCCCCCCAGTTCCATTAGTTCTTTAGGACAAAATGGAGCTTCCTTCTCTGATAAGTGCGAGGTTTAAAAATGCAACGTCATGACTTAAGCTTGAGATCTTCGAAGAGTCACTAGCTCTCAAATCTCACATTTTCAGGATCACGCGTACCTTTTTTTGACAGATGAAATCACGTGTCACCTTTTTTCAGAAGAATAGAAAAACTCGAGGAGACTTTCCCATTTTCAAGCAGTCATAATGACAGTGATGTCGCCAGCTGTTGTCTTAAATCGAGACGTTTCGGATTTCGAAAAGATACGGACTTAATTTTCGAAAAACTTAATGCTTGTGTGATCTTTGACCTTTAGATCTGAACATTAAATACCTTGATCTACGGCTGTGATTTGGCGATGCCAGTGACATATATATCGAACATCAATCTGCCTCTTCTTCATCACTCAAACCCTATCGCCTCCTGCTTCTCTATCCTGAAACCCGAAGTGTCCATAGAACAATCCTTCCGATGTCGTTCTGTTTCTCAGCTCGCACAGCTTCATCAGTTTCTTCGATAAAGTTATCATCACAATCCTTCAGACGTCATCTTGGTACCTCCATCTTCGAAGAAAGGTTAGTATATATCCTCTCTCTCTTGTTCTTCGATTTTTCCAAAACTCTCATTTACAGATCTTATTTCTAGAAAATAGGAACAAATCATAGAGCCTAAATATTCTGAACATAAACCCATCCCATATTCGGATAGACTGTAAAATGGAAATATATAGAATAGACTCTTTAGATGACTAACATATAGACGAACTTGTAGAAGAATTTTAAGATCTGAAACCTTATTTTTTTACAACCATAATCAGTCGAGTGACGAATTATCGAAGAACTGCTCGAACAATTTTTATGAATCTGTTGATCGATTAGAAAAAATTCGATGAGTAGCTTGTTGATGCAATCCTTGGATGAGACCCTAAAACTACTCGCATATAGCTACGATCCCTGATACTCGCATAGGACTAAATCCATTCATATTTCTTTTCAGATGTCTAGTAGTGAGGATTTTATTGAAGGGAATGCATTCTCAGGAGAATCTTCCAATACCAACGTTAGCTCTATATACCTCGAAGACTATCTTGAGCCAGAACCTGAAGTTGAAATAATCGGGGTCAGGCAAAGTAGTCCTTGTATCGGTGACCTTCCTTAAGACCAATGGCCTCGGCATATCAGAGATGCCCCTGCGTTCGCAATGAGTTATCAATATGTAGAGGGAGATTGGTCATGTACCAATGTAAAGATGAGTTGTTCAACAAATGAGCTCATAAAAATCGTTTGCAACTATAAAATCGACGTCCCTCTACACCTTCCCACAGAGTTCAATTGACCACACACACCTCCTCACGGAATTGCCTCATTCTCCGAAGCAGTTCTTAGATGCGGTGTCCACCTCCCACTTCATCCTTATATAAAATCAATCGTTGATTACTATGGAGTGGTCCCTTTTCCACTAACTCCAAACACGTATAGATACATGGTAGGTCTGTACATACTATACCATAAACTAGGCTTAGAGACCCCCACTCCTGAAGATTTCGCTTGGTTCTACCAAGTGAAATTAAACCCATCAGACTTCGGCTTCTTTTATACGAGCAATTCGTCAAACTAAGCAATAAAAACTATCTACGGGGTCCGCAACAACATGGGAAAATGAAAAAAATCCATTTTTCCACTTTGACTACGTGGATAACGGTTTCTTTCAGAACCCTGGTAGGTAACTTTCAGTTTATCGCTTTCTCTACCTAAATATATTATTCTGATCGCACTCGTATGTCATCGCAGATAATAGAAAATGACTTGGACTCTCCAAAGAGCAGCTCGCATGGGTATATAAAATAAACAACCTTTCGATCGAAGAGTTTGATTGGAAGAAGCTTGGGACGACCAAGAACTTAGTTGCTTGCAGACTACTTCCAAGGGGAGCCGCCTTCCTAGATTCTACTAACCATCCCACTAAACCTTTGAGCTCGAAGAAGAAGCCGAGAAAACAGAAGGAAAAGGGTGTCTTATCTTCAAAACCCAGGAAACGAAATGCACCTACCACATCTGCAGTCTCGGAAGCATCCTTTTTAGAAGCTACATCGCCACCAATCTGTCATCAGCAAGAAGGTAGTTATTTTTCTTTTTCTTCTCATCGCATTATGTCACCTCGCATGCTGACTCGTATATTTGTACAGAAATTGTTATTGGCAGTAGACTGCGAGCACTGCCTTCCACTCTAGGGTCAATGGCAAAGTCCAACACACCAAAGAGCACATCTCTAATGACGAAAAGGAAAGAGAAGGTCGACACTTCAAAGAAACGAAAAGTCACCTTTGAGGATATCCCGGCAAGCATGCCTCCTCCTCAGCCTCAAACTGCGAGCCAACCTGAGCCATCCAAGGAGATGGCCACTTCTTCTGAAGGACCAAGCTAGGTCGATAAGGGCAAGGAGCTTTTTGTACTCCTTCGCCAACTGCTGGAGAAGGCTGGTATGAGCGCGGCCTTCATTGACCGTTTCACTTCTGAAGAAAGCTGGGCGAGGATGAACCGACGATGAGCCAATGTTGCCTTCGGTTCTGCGATGAGGATGTTGGCAAATGTAAGCATCTTTTATTTTCTCTCTTCAATGCACTTTTCTGGTATTGATGTGTTATATTTTCAAGCCGCTGTAGCTGCTATTTTGATGCATAACCTAGTCTTCGAATGTATTGAAAAAGCCCAAAAAGTTGAAGAAATAACCAAAGCATTCGAGGACTCAGAGAAGGCTCGCTAGGAAGAGAAAAAATCCTTCAAACTGGAGAATTGGCAACTACACGAGGATCTAGCAAAGGAAAAGCATGAAAAGGAGAAGCTCGAGGAGAAAATTAAAGAACTTAAGAAGATCAACTCCGAGCATCCGGATCGCATGAAAGTGGCGACAACAGAGGCGGCTCACAAGGCTATAGAAGAGTTCAAAGCTACCGAAGGCAAGGAGCTCGAAGAAAAAGCCAGTGACATCGCTTCATCGACCATAATATATAATATCTTCTGCAAGCATCCGGACTTCGACTTTCCATCCTTGGTGAAGATGTGGTCGAGCTTGTCCAGAGTTAGAGGGAAGTGGAGACTGCTAAGACTAGAGATGGTGGAGTGAGCACATCTGCATAGTTTTTTTTTTTTTAATTTCAGAACAATACAGGCTTTGTTCCTTAATTTTTTGTAATATTTTGCTTGCATACAGGTGCGAGCCTTTATCAATGAATGCTTTCTTTATTAGACGTTTATTCCTGCAAAACAATTAAAGCACTATATTACAATATAAAGATACATAATTTAACCAAGTAGTCAATCACTAGGTGACTAATCGGTACGCTATTGTGATTCGAATCTAACACTTAAAATGGGTTTTAAGTGTTAGAATAGGTTAGGTCGCTTAAGAAAATAGCAAGTATGAGTGGTGAACTCAATACTGTTTTTCAAAAGTTCCATGGAAAAATGTAATATAGCAATATATCACATCGAACAATGAACGTTTTGCTTAGTTACTTTGTTGTTTGAGGAGGGAAATGGCATAATACGACATACTATAGCATGAAGCGATGAGAAAATCCTAAGATTTTAAGAAATTTTAGAAATTTCGGCGATCTAAAATTTTGACCCCTCTAAATGGGCATTTTGCATAGTCCCATAGGAAGTAAGTAGGAGATAATATTCTGATCCCACTGCCCCCTGAGTTTTATGGTATTCGAAGACAGCCATAAAAACTATGAAAGGTGAACCAAATTGAATGATCGATGAGGAGACATCCTTATTGATGATGATGAATGACGAATAACGAATGACGATCAACGAATAACGACCAACGAATGACGAATATAAGATGCCCCGCGAATGATGAATATACCTACATTGTCTTGCCAATTTGTTTTGCAAACATTATATTGATAAGACGCTGATAAGTCGCTCCCACGTTCATGAGTCCAAAAGGTATCTTCTTGTAATAGTATAATCCTCGATCAGTGATGAACAAAGTATGCTCCTCATCAAGCTCGCACATAGGGATTTGATTATATCCAAAATATACATCCATAAAGCTTAACAGTTCATGTCCCGACGTCGCATCTACAAGTTGGTCAATTCTCGGAAGGGGAAAACTGTCCTTCGGGCACACCTTGTTGAGGTCGGTGAAATCAATACAAGTTCTCTACTTTCCGTTGGGTTTCTTTACTAAAACTGGGTTTGCAAGCCAGTTTGGATAAAAAGATTCCCTAATGAATCCAATCTCGAGCAGCTTCTCTACCTCTTCTTTCAATGCGACATAACGTTTTGGATTCATGGCTTTTCTTTTTTGCCGTACAGGCTTCCTCGTCGTATATATATTGAGGCAGTGACACATGATATTCGGATCAATCCTCACCATATCCGAATGTTGCCATGCGAAGATATCGAAATTTGATTTCAGAAAAGCGATTAATGAAGCTCGCACAAGTTCTTAAAGCTTCGCTTAGATTTTAAGAACCTTCGAAGACCTATCGATTGGCAAATCTTCCAATCTTCTATAGGTAAAGTTTTGACCTCACCGTCAATTTCTCGAGGGTTAAGATCATCGATTGACGTTCTGCTTGATACTTCGCCTGACGCTTCTGATGCTTTCCTTGATGTTTCTCCTTGTAGCTGGACCATCATCGTGCGAGGTGTCATATCTTTTGTTATGAGCTTTATTGAGTTATTATAACAAGTCCTCACATCATATTCGTTGCCTCGCACCTCACCTACTCCTTGTTGAGTTGGGAATTTCATAGCGAGATGATAGATCGAAGTTACTGCCATTATCAACCAATACTCTCCATAGTTGCGTGCTTCCACAGTTCATCTTTATGACCAATGTATCATTATGCGGGTAATGGACCTTCCTGTTATCCTGCTCTATAAAGGTAATATCCATATCCGGTTCCCGTTGAAGCTTTCGTGCTCGCTGCTCGAGATGCATGACATTAGTTAATGGTTGTTGTCGTACTTCTTGTGCGTACCTATCTTGCGCTCTCTTCAAATTTCCACCGATGTACGGGCCTCCAAAAATAGTTTGTACCTCGCATTGATTTTCTAGAGGTCGCTGCCGATCTTCTTCTCGCCTTTCATTGTTAGTGTACTGCCGCAGCTGCCCTTCTTTAATTAATCTTTTGATTTCATCTTTCAAGGCAAAGCAGTTATTGGTATCGTATCCAATGCCATTGTGATACCGGCAGAACTTGTTGGGGTCACGTCTCGCTCTATCTCTTTTCATCGATTCTGGTTGACGATACCTCTCATGTTGGTTCGTGACTGCATAAATATGATATATGGGTGCTTCAGTTTAGTATAGTTGTTGAACCTAATGGGAACCTTTGGAACCTCCTGGTTTTTTTGTTGGGGCTACTTATCAGTCGTTTATTCATTACTCCTTTTATTCGACCTTTTATTATTATTGTTGTTTGTGGTCGCATCTTAAGTAGCATCCTTTTTTCCTTCCTTTGTGACCTTATGAAGATTTTCGCGTGAAGATTCCACACTTAGATGCTGACCAACTCTATGATAGAAGTCTTCAAGAGTTCTGCATTCTCGCTCAAGTGAATCTTCCCAGAGTTTAGTTTCTGGTCGTACCCTAGCCATCATTAGAGTTAAAACTCCTCCTTCAGGTGGGTTGTTGACCTTTGCCAATTCTGAGGTAAAGCGATTTAGGTAAGATCGTAGAGTTTCCTCCGGACCTTGCTGAATAGTAGACAGACTGACCAGTGGAACAGTGAAATTCTTCGCAGCCTAGAATTACCTCAAGAATATAGTCTGGAGTTGTTGCCAGGACGAGATTGAGCCGGACTTGAGTCCTCGGAACCACTTCTTCACTGCTTCCATGAGAGTTATAGCAAAACACCTGCAACGTGCGAGATCATCGACACGATGTAGTTCCATCAGGTCATTGAAGTGATCCATATGATCCTGCGGATCAATTTTCCAATCAAAAGTGTTTATGGTAGGAAGTTTGAATTTGACAGGTAAAGCAGCAGCTCGAACCTCCTCACTGAATGGCGATTAACGATACCCATTAGCGAGCTCATCATCCCAGTATGCAACTGCATCTAACGCGATCCTCAAATTGGGAACATCGATGTTCAGAGGGAGAGGGAGAATATTATCTTTTGCTAATGGTAGGGGTTGCCCTTGGTTGTTATCGTGATTTAAGGCAGATTGGTCAGGCAGGGTCTACTGTGACATTTGTGGGGTTTCCATTGAAATAGTGCGACGAGATCAACTTCAGTCATTGCGATGCGATGTGGATCGTTCTTGACTTCATCGCTGTTCTAGATGTTGTCTCAGGTCTGTAAGATTCTGTCGAGATTCCCTACTAATCCTTTCAAAGACACTTCTCGATTGTCATTTTTTCTCGTTGTTTAGACCATCACGATTGATGGTCGCTCTCCAAGAAGGTTGTCGACGATTACAATTTGTGCTTGAACTTTTAGTTCCAGATTCCAGAGGCAAGTCTGCGACCTTGCCTTTTCTCTTGGAAGTGCAATCTCCATGATGCTTCTGCCGGACTTTATGCTGGTCGCGGTTCCCTGTCTCTAGGATTTGAATTCCTCTCTCAGGTTATTGAGCAGGACGTTCTCTGGGACGTTCGTGCTATGGTGGAGTTAGCATCTATCCCTCAGCAAGTCATTATAAAGAGTCATTAATCTGACTTGTAATTTGCTGAAGGTTCACCAGTGCTTCCTCCATGAGATCCTGTCTATGGACAATATTTTCTAGTGCGGTCATAGCAAACTGATCCTGAGTAGGATCTACCTGTGCAGCAGCAGTGCTTTGGGGTTGGTTCTGGCTAGTTTCGGTGTTTCTGGTGGTATTTTTGGTGTTTTTCATTGTTGAACGAAGCGGAATTGACAAACTGTTTTGCCGGAATAGCCCTCCTTCTAGCACCAATTGTTGACGGAGGTTTTGTCAACAATGAATTTTGTAAATTGTAAGATGTGGCTTGTATATGAAAAGGGTAAATTGATCAAATTAAATAAAGAGACAAGAATTTTATAATGGTTCGGTCCCAAAAAGATGAGCCTATATCTACTATTGTTCCACTATTTTCTGGAAGATTACAAGAGAGTGTAGAGTATATTCAGAAAGTGAGTCTCTAAGTTTTTCCCAAAAAGATCGATCCCCCACGGCAGCATTGATCATCCCCTTATATAGGTGAAGTTAGTTCAATGTTTTCTGATTATGAAAATGGGTAAGTGTATAATCAGAAAATGCAATTTGAGTAACAATATAACTAGATAATAACTTCAATGAAACAACAGGTCGATCTTGAAAGAGAAACTTTTGTTTCCCTTTCTTTGTAAATTATCCACTTGACAAAGCTTAGTCTAGTTTCCTTTTCATTCTTGTCGCACTTAACTCGTTCAGAGGAGGTCGCACTTTATTCGGAGGGCGGTCGCATTCGACTTACTCAGAAGATGTCGCACTAAACTTACTCGTGCGACCTGTCATATCCTCTTAGTTGCTAATTTTCCCTTTTTGGCATTGACCATCATCTAGTTTTTAGACTGCACAACACTACAGATACACCCAATGTTTTGGAAAAGCTAAAAGTAAGGCCAGCTTTGGCATAATGAGGAGGATATGAGAAGGTGCATATTGACAACTTCAAATTATTAGTTATTTGTTGTACCTTTTGGACCAACTCATTCTTAAGCAGATGTACTAAAATATTTACGCCGATATTTCAGAGAATAAGCATGGTTCTAGTGTTCTTTTAAATTAAAGTATGTTTAATTTGGTGGAGGAACCTTAATTAACATCCTATAAAAAGATAGTTTAAGATCATGTACTTGCTGAACTTTCAATAAATCTGTTTGTCAAGAAGTTTGATGCTTATAGCAAAGAACGAGAAATGTAACTTGACCTCGTGTATATGCAGGAATGCAAATGACTTACCCGAATTTCTTTAGATAGACATAGTGGTTTTGTGTGGTTATGTTGAGCCAAATTTCAATTCTTATTTGTAGTCGGTTGTTATGAACATCTTGGGGAAAATTCTGGTCGGCTTCAAGAGGACACAGGACTTTGGAAACATGTCTTTGGTCAGATGATAAACAAGAAATTGTTAATTATCAAATAAAAAAAGAAATTGTTAAAAACTAAGTATGTAAATTGTACGTGAAAGAAACATATATAGAGCTAAGATAATTAGTCAATACTTTTAATTTCTCTAAAAATGACTTTGAGCACAACCAAATAGCTGCCTCTAAAGGAAAGAAGCATAAATTTCAAGTTAGGCCCTAGTCTAATTCACAAAAGGTGTGGAGAATTATTGACTGCCTGGAAGATGGAAGGAAAAAATATATATATATATATTTCAGTGGGTGTTACAAAAATCACAAAATAATTGTAATATTCTATATTTTTTAAGGGTAAAATGATCATTTGACCCTAATTTAAAAAAAAAAGAATTATATATACATTACTTTCTCTCTCTCCCTCTCATCTCCCCCATCCTGACTCAGCCTCCCCTTTGTAATTTCTCTCTTACTCGTCTCAGCCGAACGAAGGTGAAGGAGCACTGGTGGCTGCCATGGCCATCATTCGGCCCGCCCGATTGCTGGTAGAGCTTCCCCACATTGCCTGCGACCGCACCACCTGCCCTCAATCACCGCTGAAGTTTCTGTTGCCAAAAAGCGTCGTTTTTGGCTACGGGGAGTTTTGAATTTCTACCGATGATTCCAGCCATTTCATCGCATGTTCTTGGGTTCATTGGGTTCTTATCATTGACAGAAACCTCAAAGTATATATTTCACGATCCCATTTTGCCTAATTTGAATGCTGCCATTTTTGTCTATTTTTGAGCTCGAGTTTGACTTTTAATATAATTGTTAGATTTCATTTTTGTTGTCATTTGGGAATGTAGTCGTAAAATAATGAAGTTCAATATATATATATATATATATATATTGACTATATTTGATAATTGACACAAAAATCAATATCTAACGGCATAGATTTTGTCTAGTTTTATGTGCCACCAATCTGGTGTCAGTCTAAACCTGAATTTGTCGAGTTATATGTCTAACTTAGCTATTTTAGACATTAGAAATGAACAAAGAAGTCCTATTATTGATTTAAAGCTCCATTAAGAAGTTGACTTTTCGCAAGTGAGTGATCGAGGGCGTGAAATTGGTTCTCGATCCTTCGAACGATTGTCCAATGACACCTTGAGGATCCAATAGCATGGCATTGCTTTTATGTCATTTTTGAATAAAGCTTATTTTCTATAACATATGAGAACAAACATGATTTTAAAAATTTTAAATGTCTGTGATGGAATTGAATGGTATAATTTATATAGTTGGATTGCTTTTAGATTTTTCTGAGTGCTAGTTATTTTTGGATATGTTAAAATAGGGCCGTTATGTTGCCCATTTTTCTATAAAATTTTATTAATCGTTTTATTAAAAACAAGTGGATCACTTAAACTTAAATTATTGCATGTCTATTTTTACACATTAGTTTAGAGTACATGTGTCATAGGATCACATATGAGTACTAAGTTAGCATCATGGAATTTTAATAGTATGGCACTGTAGCCCACCGATGGTGCTGAGTCCATGAACATGTGTAGGGTTTTTCTTCTGATTATCTCCCCATTTGCCAGACGTAGGCAATATGGTTACTACTCCAGGTTTGGTAGGCAACACACGGGTGTCTCCTCTGCTTATGGGCTAGGTGTTAGGCAAGTTGAATGGCATATTTATTGCCAACGCCCTGGTTTCTATTGATCAGAGATGGTGAACTCATGAGTATGGGTGGATTTATGTGATATGTTTGTGGACTAATTGGTTTCAGATATCATGCTTTTTGTATATTTATACATATGTATATGCATACGGCTATCAGTTTTGAATATTTTTATGAATATATGCACATATAATTGTGTAAAGGTATTGTCAAGTAAACTAACCAAACAGGGACTTTCTATCGCTAAAATAATTTTAAATGAGGTAATAGCTTTCCTGCTGATTTTTTGAGCTAACTCTTCCTATTTTTCCTTCTTTTTAGGTGGTTCATTCATATTAGTTATCTTGTTAGCTAGGTAAGTCACTTGGCTTAAATTCGCGGTCTTATTCTATGTTCCTTTCCGGATGGTCCTTATAACTTGTCCCATTCGTTTCATTTTTAACTGTTTAGCCAAGTTTGTTGTTTATGCTAAGTGAATGTATGAGGACATATTTTCTATTATTTGATGATTTTATGTAGAAGCGGGATACTATGGGTTTTAAAGAGCATATTTTTTAAAGTTTTAAGTACTTGGAATGTTGAAAAAATTTGTAAGTTAAATTTTAGACATTCAGATTCAAGATTTGACAAATCCATAAATCAATAATGTAGTTCTATTAAACCAAGATTTGTATAACTTAATTATATTTTATTGATATTAAACTGGTGTTTCTATTTTTATAAATTAAACTAAAGATGAACCAATTTTAATGTAGAATTTCTAATGATTTGAGGACTAAAATGAAAAACTCAAGGACTTGTTTTCCTCTGAATTTAGTAAAATTTTTTATTTATTTTTATTTACACTCAAAATTTCCAACGGTCTTGGATTTTGGGTCATGACTAAATTAGTATCATAGCATGGCTTTAGATCCATCTGGGATTATGTCTATGTAAATTTTTAGTGTTTGAAAATATTTTGGAAACAATTTTGACAAATACCTTATATGTCACTCAGGAACTAGCTAGATAAGTTACTTTTGCTCTTATTCATCTCAAGTCCTCTCTTAAACCTCTCCAAAGTAAAATTCTAGTATCTTTGGGATGGTGATTTCCTGGGAACGTTAGTCTCGAAAGTGTCGGGTTGATACAAGACAATTGACTTCCACTCTTAATGTAATCCCTCATTTCGAATGAATGTTCATTCTTGTACTTTTGCATCCATTCAGGTTATAGGCTACATGAATCTCATAGGTTCTATGGTAGCACTCTAATATCTTGCGCCTTGGTTGTTGTGCTTTATCTTTCTTGCGGATTGATTGTGTTGTCCCTCGACTTTTGTTATCGTTTTGATTTATAGTATTTGATTGCGGTTGTTTTTTTTTGAGGATTTTTGCTTATGATACACTGATTTGATGTTTGCACTTCACTAATGTGGCTTGACTTTATTGGTATTTATTAGACTGAGACTTTATTTTCTTAGAATTGATACATTCCTGATTGCTTAGTTTGGATGCATCATGACTTGGTTCTATGTTTTAGTGTCTGTGTTGATGATACTTTTTACATAACATGCTCATTGATTAAGTGACTAGTTTGATATTTTGAGATATTATTTAACTATAGTGATTGTATATCTCTAGCCTCATCAAGTTCTATTACTGTTGTTCTTTGAATGAAATATCTTGACTTGTTGAGAGTTTGACTAAGTTTAAAGTTGAGTCATTTGGTTTTGGAACTTTTAGAAATGTCAAGTTGATAATTAAGGTTTTAAACAACGTAAACCTTTATATTTGACCTAGGTGATATATTTGTTTTCAAAAGGATCATGAACATTTTAACTTTGAGTATTGGTTAGGTAAAATTAATATACTTTTTCAAAAGAGCTATTGTTTTTAAATTAACATATTACTTTCAGACTAAACTTTGCATAGCCACTAATTTATTTGTATATTAGTAAGATTTTGTTTTATGTTTGGAAATGTTGATTTAAATGACCTCTAAATCAAAGTAGTTTATTCTATAAATGTCTATATGTAAATCAAACTTTTCAAGTACCTCTTCAAATCAGATTAAGAGTCATTAGACTCTATGTTAATATTGTAAAGAGATACACGAAAATCAGATTTGGGTTACCCTTGGCCAGGGAGAAATCAATGTTTTCAAAAAATATTTTCAAAATTATTTTCATTAAAATTGAAAAAAGGTTTCGTAGGAGACAGTCATCACTCAAGGATGGTACCAGATAGCCTATCTTATTAGGACCTTATTTCTAGGGTATTAGGTGGCAATTTCAGTTATGTGTGTATTTCTAGGATATTAGATTGTGTCCATGGAGCTTTCTTTATATCAAAGATTGTAGAGTTTTTGGATTAGTATTCACTTTGGTTTTTTTTTTATGAGGTTTTACACTAGATAAAAGATTTGAAATACTTTTGAAACTTCACATAGTTTGAATACTTGCATTTGATATTGAAGTTTACACTAATATTTTTACTTGAGTGAATTCTAGTTTGGGTGCTCTAGTTTTGNTGGATTTTTTAGCTATTGTGATTCTTACTAACTTGATTTTCCATGGAGTGAACAAAGTTGCATTATATTATGCAGAGCTTACTATAACTGGATTTTGGATATTGTGTGATTGGTTTTGACTGATCTCCCTAGTGTTGATAAAACTAGAGAGGAGAATAGAATTTAGATTTTCAAATCAATAAATGGAATTGGGTTACATGCCTTGACCTTATATTTGATGAATTTGAGTTATACATATTAGAGTGTGATATTCTCCTTGAGGATTTGGATGTAGCTTCCAAATTCACATAGCCTATGTATATGTTAATTAGTTGATTATGCCTAAAATAAACCTCTATGAATTTTTAATGTTTATTTTGAAGGGTTAAGTAGAATTGGTGTTTATTTTACCCGCTTTGAGAAAGTATTTAACAATGTTTCACATTTTAATATTTTCTAAACTATCCCATTTTCCCTTATATATGTTAAAAAATAAATAGTGAACTTTCAAACTTTTGAGGAACTTATTTTATTACCTTGGAAAATATTTTGAAATTCTATAAAAACATCCAATCATGTTTGGTTGTGATATGGATTAAGGCACAAATGTTGTATTAGTTTTGAAAGAAAAATCAACCATAGTGATTTAAGTATGGCCTTGTTTATCATTTTACCAAGTGTGGATTTCGTGATGAATGTTTATTTAGTTAGTTACGTGAAATAAACAAACATTTTTTCATGCATTCACTATTAGTTTTAATAAATAGTGATCAAGTATAACTAAACTTTATAGATTGATACTTGTGACTATTAGAGATTTTCATCATATATGCATGGAATTAAGGTTTTTTAAATTGTTGATATTGAGTTGGATTTAAATCCCTTATTTTATTCAAAAATATATATGGCAGAGCTATTGTTAGATAACTAATAATAATTCAAATGAGATTACTCATGGATTTTGCTTTAAAAGTCGTTAGACTCTACGTTACTATTGTAAAGAGATACACGAAAATCAGATTTGGGTTACCCTTGGCTAGGGAGAAATCAATATTTTCAAAATTATTTTTATTAAAATTGAAAAAAGATTTCATAGGAGACAGTCGTCACTCGAGGATGGTACCAGATAGCCTATCTTATTAGAACCTTATTTCTGGGGTATTAGGTGGCAATTTCAGTTATGTGCATATTTTTAGGATATTTGATTGTGTCCATAGAGTTTTCTTTATATCAAAGATTGTAGAGTTTTTGGATTAGTATTTACTTTGGCTTTTTTTTTTTATGAGGTTTTACACTAGATAAAAGAGTTGAAATACTGTTGAAACTTCACATAGTTTGAATACTTGCATTTGATATTGAAGTTTACACTAATATTTTTACTTGAGTGAATTCTAGTTTGGGTACTCTAGTTTTGTATTTGACTAGAAGTAGTTTGTATTTAGTGTTATTCCTCGCTCTTAATGGAGAACAAAAAATGATTGTGAGCCATTGAACTTTCTTTGTCACTTTCGATCTCTAAGCTCATTTATCTTGTATGGTATAACACAAAGATTCTTGTCCCTCGTCTTTAATTCTATTCGATTATATTCTATACTTAGAAGGGGACTCCAGTTAGAGTCATTGACTCAGAGATTGTCTAGATCTAGATTCTAGCTACAGACAAATTGGTATGTCCTAGAGGGATGTTGATCTAGTTTGATCAGGGGGACAATATTCTTATATCTGATATTTGGTCTGTTGATCTAGTTAAGTACTTTACAATTAGTGTTTAGAGTCCTATATTCTCGACTTCTAGCCATGGTTATCATCGTTATCTTTTGATCACCCATGTACTTGAGGTGGTCGTCTCCAACCATTGGTATTCAGGGTTTTGTACCTGTTAATGAGCCATCTTATGATTCTGTATCCTTTCGAGCACGTCTTTATACTATATCATTGTGCAGTTTGGTATATTGGTAGGATTTTGATACCAAGTGAAGAGTGTCTGTTTCACAAATTTTGATTAACTCGCGTTCGGTTTACTACTTATAAATTCTACAGTCAAGTGTTGACTATACTTACAGTGACTATTTCTTATGATCTTGTTCATACTATTAGTTTGTACTTAAATTTCAGGACGAAATTCCTATAAGGAGGGGATAATGTAATATCCCATACTTTTAAAGGTAAAATGGTTAATGGACCCTAATTTAAAAAAATAATTATATATATATATATTACTTTCTCTCTGTCCCTCTAGTCTCCCCCATCCCGACTCACCCTCCCCCCTCTCTAATTTATCTCTCGCTCGTCTCCACTGAATGAAAGTGAAAGAACGTCGGTGGCTAGCATAGCGACTGTCTGCCTCGCCGACTACCATCGGAGCTCCCCCATGCTGCCTACGACTACGCCACTCACCCTCAGCCACTGCTGAGCTTTTCGTTGCCGAAAAATGTCGCTCTTAGACGCGGGATTTCCGGTGACGATTCCAGCCATTTCACCGCATGTTCTTGGGCTTGTTGGGTTTGTATCGTCGAGAAAAACCTCAAGGTATATATTTCACGATCCCATTTTGTCAGGTTTGAAAGTTACCATTTTTGTCTCTTTTTGAGCTCGAGTTTGACTTTTAATCCGACAGTTAGATTTCGTTTTTATTGTTATTTTTGGAAAGTACTTAGAAAATAGTGAAGTTTGATATATATTGACTCTATTTGGTGACTAGCAGAAAAATTAATATCTAATAGCTTAGATTTTGTCTAGTTTTGTATGCCACCGGTCTGGTATCAGTGTAGTTTTGACGAGTTATATGTCTAACTTAGCTATTTTGAACATTAGAAATTCAATGAAAAAGTCCGCTTATTGATTTAAAGCTCTGTAAAGAAGTTGACTTTCCCAAGTAAGCAATTGAAGGCGTAGAATTAGTTTTCGAACCTTTGAACGATCGTCTAATGGTACCTTGAGGATCTAATAGCATGGT
>JXTB01000897.1:33077-47204 GCA_002914805.1 Parasponia andersonii | reverse complement strand
ACTTTGACAATCATTAGTATAATAGCATGTATGTAAATGCACATAACATAAGGAATGAGCATATTTTTATGAAACTAGTATTAATGACTTCTAGATGCCTAATATGCAATCAGAACATGTTTATTATTGGCTCTCTTAATTATGTGAGGAGTTGGATGTTACATATATATATATATATATTCTTTTAACATGTAGGGCGTTTGGAATGGGTTGGGTTGAAGGTTGAGAACTTATCAACCTGTAGTAACTCAAACTATAGCCTCTGTTGTGTAGTTTTTTGACTATTACAAATAGTTGACCTGTCTAATCCCTAAATAAAGTAACTAACTAATTAATGAAGAGATAATTACTCATTATTATATAGTCAACCAATCTCAATATTAGATTACATTTTATTATGTAGTTTCCTATTAACAAATTAGGAAACCTAAAGTCACCCACACCTATATAAACGAGACTCAGTCTCATAATTTTTCATCTCACATTCATCTCACTATCACTTTACTATACATTTTATCTCTCTGTAATTTTCTCTTTGTTCTCACTTTCAGACTTAGAGAAACCCTTGTAATTCTCCAAACAATAGTGAAGAATAGTAGACGTAGGCTCATCTTTTTTGGGGCTGAACCACAATAAAATCCTCGTCTTTTTATTTATTTTGCTTTATTAACCCTTTTTATACACAAACCATCTCTCATAAATCTCAAAATTCATTATTGACAAAACCTCTGCCAACAATTGTTGCTAGAAGGAGGGCTATTTCAGTAAAGAGTTTGTCATTCTCGTTCATTCAACAATGGCAAACACTAGAAACGCTGGAGTCAGCCAAAGTCAACCTCAAATTACTACTATTATGCAGGTCGATCTTGCTCAAGATCGACGAACCATGACTGCACCTGGGAAAAACATCATTCGAAGACAAGATTGCATGAAGGATGCTCTAGCAAATTTTTAGCAAATCACTAAGCATATCAATGATTCTTTGAGGAGATTTGCTAAAGGATAGATGGTGACTTTACCACAACAAGAGCATCCCAGAGATCGCCCTGCTCGACAGCCAGAAAAAAGAATTCATATCCGAGAGGTAGGAAATTGCGACTAGCCTAGAACCCAACAAGAGCACCATGTAGATCGCACTTCTAAGGGAAAAAGGCAAGGCTATAGACTTACCACAAGAGTCTGGAACCGGAAGTTTGAGCATAGACCATGATCGTGAACAACCTTCTAGGAGAGCCCCCACTAGCTACGACCATCAGAACAACGAACAAAATCATCAATCAAGAAGCGTCTTTGAGAGGATAAGTAGGGAACTGAGGCAGAACTCTGCAGACTTGAGACAATACTCAGAACAACGGCATCGAGGTAGTCATGAGCAATCCATATTGCATCATAAAAATCGAACATCATCATGTCGAACAGTTTCAATAGAATCTTCTCAAAGGTTGCTATAGACCCTACCCAAACAACCCCTCGCACGTCCTGATAATAGCGACCAAAGACCACCCTTACCACCAACAAGAGATAATGCCCTTCTTCCTAACATCAATGTTCATTATTTGAGGATCACATTAGATGCACTTGCTGGATGAGATAATGAGCTCGTGGATGGATATCGTCAATCACCATTCAATGAAGAAGTTCAAGCTACTATATTACCTATTGGATTCAAACTTCCTACTATAAATACTTTTGATAGGAAAATTGATCCACAGGACCATATGGATCACTTCAACGATCTGATAGAGCTTTACTGGGTTAATGACCTTGCATGTTGTAGGTGTTTTATCGTAACCCTCACATGTACAGCAAAGAAGTGGTATCGATGACTTCAACTTGGTACAATCTCGTGCTGACAGTAACTCCAGATTGTATTCTTAAGACAATTTCAAGCTGTGAAGAACATCATACTTTAACTATTTCACTTCAAAATTGACAAAAATCAACAACCTGCCTAAAAGAGAAGTCCTAACTTTGATGATGGTAGGAGTGTGACTTGAGAGAGAATGTAGGACTCTCGAAGACTTTTACTGGAGAGTTGCTCAACATCTAAGGATGAAATCTTCTCGAAAAATTCTTCATAAGACAAAGAAGGAAGGAGAAAAAGATACAACCAAGGATGCGACTAACAAAACCAACAATAATAACAAGAAGTCAAAAAAGAGGAAGAATGAGCAATCAGCTGAAAAGCAGACCAAACCAAAGAAGCAGAAGTTTCTAAGGGCTCCTTCAGGATTCAACAATTATACCGAGTTGAGTATACCTATAGATCATATTTATGCAGTCACACATTAGTAAGAGTAGTATCGTTAACTGGGGCCAATGAAGCGGGATAGGGCAAAACATGATCCCAATAAGTTTTGTCGATATCATAATGACATTAGATACCACACCTATAACTGATGTACCCTAAAAGATGAGATCGAAAAGTTAATCAGAGAAGGGTGGCTCTAGCAATATACCAGGTAGGACGATGGAGGTTTACGTTGATGACATGTTGGTGAAGTCGAAGAAAGTTGAAGATCACATTAAGCACCTTGATGAGATGTTCAAAATTCTTCGAAAATATCATATAAAGCTAAACCCCCAGAAGTGTACATTTTGTGTAGGATTTGAGAAGTTTTTATGATTTATGGTCAATCAGCGAGGTATCTAAGCTAATTCTCAAAAGATCTTAGCATTGATTGACAAGCAGTCAACTAGAAAACTGAAAGATATGTAGAGCTTAGCGGGAAGAGTGACTGTATTAAGCAAATTTGTATCGATATCAATAGACAAATATCAACTATTCTTAGAGGTGCTAAAGAGCTTCAAGAAGTTTGAATGGACAAAGAAGTGCGAGCAGACGTTTTAAGATTTGAAGAAAAACTTGGGTTCTCCTCCACTCTTGTCGAAGCCAAAACCAGGGGAAAATTTTTACCTATATCTTGCTATTTCCAAATATGTGACAAGCACTGCTAATTTGAGAAGAAGAAAATATACAGTGACCTGTGTATTATGTAACCAATAGACTACTCAATGCCAAAACGAGATATCCAGAGATGGAAAAGTTGGCACTAGCATTTATCATTGTATCTAGGAAACTTCGACCATATTTCTATGCACATTCCATTGAGATTTTCACAAGCTTTCCATTGAAACAAGTTTTGCAAAAGCCTGAAGCATTAGGACAATTTCTCAAGTGGGCGGTTGAGCTGAGTCAATTCGATATCGATTTTTGACCTCGCACTGTGATTAAAGATCATCAAACAAAAATGGAGCTGATATAGATTTGATGTTTATCTGTCCAGGAAGGTATAATATTCATTGCGTACTTCAGTTTGATGTTTATTAGTCCAGAAAGTATAATATTCACTGCGTACTTCGCTTTGGAATTTTAGTATCGACTGATAAAGTAGAATATGAAGCACTAATTGTTGGACTTAAGTTCGCACAAGAGATGAAGTTAAAGATAATTAAGGCGTTCAGTGATTCCCAATTAGTTATTTGCCAAGTAATTGGTAATTACCAAGCAAGAAGAGGGAAGATATTAGCTTATCTGTAAGAAGTACAACGTCTCTTCTCAATATTTACTGCATATAGTATTCAGCAACTATTGCGCTATTTCTAATATACAACTGCAAGTATATGGGTCGCAACAAGTAATATAGATGATAAGTGAGTGTCGAATCCCTAATGAGCAAATGATTTACAAGTGCTAAGTACTAACCAAAACTAGTCAGCAATTTAATACAAACGATTAGAATGTTAGTTTTATAACAATGATATAAAACCTAGGGATGCAATCTCTCCTCTAACTCTTTCAATTGCTAGGTTTCCTCACCGTTCAATCATTCACTTAGAGTTAACAATCGGGAACTCGATGGTATTCACAAATTCCTTTCCAAGACAGAGGTGAAAATGCTTAAACAAGATAGTATGTTACTCCTAATATAAATTGATTAAGCTCATTAAGATTGATAATTCCTATACAAGGTTGAAAAAGTTACATCGATATATTCCTATCCTATGTAAATTCACCCTATATTAGGCAATCCTATGTTGTTCAACCTATGTCCAAACCTAATTTCTCCTTTTCAAGTTTATATAGGTTTCATAGAACAATCAGTTTAATGGCTAAATAAGCATAAGCATTAACCATAAAGTAGAACAATTAACTCGTCAATGGATATCAAGAACAATTAAGGAAAATAAAGCAATTGAATTTCACTAAAGGTTTGATTACATCCTTAGGGAAAAAGTTTAGTTCATAGTCATATCAAGACAATCACAACAAAATTGATATAGTTGACACATATTTATAGCAGAAAAATAAAGGAATGAATAGAGAAAAGATAAAGAAAAACTCTTTGAAGTTTGTTCAATCCACTGGTCTCCTCTCGAATCCTCTTGATTCTTCCTGTTGCTTGTTGTTTTCTTCTTCAAAAACTCTCCCAAAATCTCTCAAACTTTGGCTGCTAGAGTTTCTCCATGTCCCCTTCTAGTTGAAGCAAAGAGAGGTTAAATAGTTGAGGCAAACTAGCCATGATCTAGGAATTTTGCAACATGTTTAATGCTCTATGGGGCTATGGTGCCAAGGCAGTCGAGAAGGTGGCACTACATCACTGAACATTGGTGCTGTGGTGCCACAAAGCCCTGGAACAATATCGTGGTGCCACAAAGAGGAAAGATGACACAGTGCCGCTGTGCCATAGCATTGATGCCATAGCGCTGTGCACTTGGCGCTGCGGCGCCTTTCCCTGGGACTACGGTGCAAGGTTTTTGGAGCTTTTGGCATTACAGCATTCGAATTTCACCTAGTTTTCTCCACCTAGCTGATGTTGATTCACTCTATTGAGTTGGTGTTTATCTATCTTTGCTTGCAATTGGTCTAATTTGCCTTAGTTTAGCCTCGGTTTCAATTGAAAATTAGAATTCTCCTCTCAATGACTTTTCACATGCAGTATACATCAAAAACAACAAAACCGGATAAAAAGAGCTTAAAGACGAGTAATTGTTAAGCTTGAAAGGATAACAAAGTTAAGTGTAGAATTCATTTAACAAATTCCATTAAATTTAATCAAAGGCTCATCCTTGAGTTGAGAGTTAAGTGTAGAATTCATTTAACAAATTCCCTTAAACTTAATCAAAAACTCATCCTCGAGTTGAGACAATAAAAAGAGCAAATGAGACTAATTGTTAAAATCATGTGGGAAATAAGACAACACAAAATGAGCTTCTGAGCAAGGTTAAACTAGTCTTAAAACTCTCAAAAAATTTTTTACAACTCAGTAGAAACCTAAAGTATCATGAAAGTTTAGATTTTCAATGATGGCAGCGATCTTCCTCTATTTTCACTCTTGGTGCAAGGGTGGGCTAATTGCTTACATTTGACCCTACACACTTGGATCGCTTTATGCAGACTTAGTTTACAAACATAGTGTTGTCTCAATAAAACATGCACAGTCATCTTATAAGCCAAAAGAATGAAAGGCTTGAGTATGGATGGATGGAATGGTATTATTTAGGGTTACTCACACCATATATGCCCTTTTATGCTCACTGAATAATTCTTCCAAGCATGCTAAAACGATTTCCCCCAAACTCACTTTTTGACCAAATTTTGAACTTTTTTTTGTTCCTCAAAAACTGCTCATACTTCGTCACGAGTTTAAACTTTACTTCATGCATCTATTATATGTGGTGAGGTAATTTGGAAAATTATTTATCGGTTAAGGGATTATAGGGCTCAAAAGAACGAAAAGACTAAAGAATGAAAAGACTAAAGAATTTTGCTCAATGGGGGTGACTAAGGTTATTACATTTGTGGGTAGGCTTGAAAGGCTTAACCAGTCCCAAAATGGTCTACATCATTCCTTTGATTTTCATGCTATCTAATATTTCGCCCTGATTGATAATCAAACAAGTTCTAAGATGACAAGAGATTAAATATTTCTCTAACTCACACGTATAAAGCTACTCTAAGTAGTTCAAAGTTAAATGGTCACAGCTACATATAAAAAGTCTTCAAGAGCTATATACAAAGCAAAACCACTATAGACTTGAGCACACAAATAGTCTTGATACTAAATATTTCCAAAAAGTTATTCCACACATACTCCCAATCTTATTATCATCTTATAACCTTGCTCAAAGTTCACAACAAACAAACAATAAAAGAAAAGAAAAAGAAAATAGCTTAAGCTTTTTTTTAAAAAAAAATTCTCCTCCAAAATTGAAAGAAAGAAAATATTAATACCTTCTTCCAAACTTAGTAAGTGCTTTATCCTTAAAGCACAAATCATGGAATGAGCAAACGGACCAGATGCATAACTGATGGGAGACCGCTCAGTTGGTCTCCATGGTGGGGTTTACATCATTGTGACTACTTGGTGCGAGTAGAGGAAAGGATGGTGGTGGTGGTGGTTACCTAGGTGGGTATATAGGATGTCTTGGCTGTGCATGAAAATGTATCGTATTCATGCCAAAGTGGATAGCAAATATATTGATGTAGTTGGCCTGGTAATCTCCCCATTAATGGCACTATTATTGGTGTGCCTCAAACTACTGGTTGAATTGTTAGAATTCCTGATGATGCTCATGAAGGCCTTGTTCCACTAAGGTCAACTGTTGTAGCATAGAGCTCGTTTCATCATTAAAGTTGGAATTGGATTCATCAGCTTCTTATCAGGCTTGGCTACAGTTTCAGTACCTAAGTTAATGGAACACTACCTATTGGAAGAGGCTCCTGCTAAAGTGTGGGAGGCCGACTCATGTTTCAATAGTCTCACCAAGGTTGGGCGATTGAGGACAAATGGAGGAAGGATGAGCTCATCACTGAGTATGCAAACAACTCCCACTTGGGAGCATAATTTAGTAATTAAGAAGGGGCATGCCATTCCATTTCTCACCTTAAGAGTGGCATGAAGGATGGAGCATCGAATAACTCTCTTAACATCGATAGATTATCCTTTAATGGTGGCATAAAGTAAGATAGCTCGGTCAGGCGTGATATCACTATGATGAGAAACAAGCATGAGACGAGCATTCAGAAAGTAAGACCAACCTTTGGTGGAGGCAGACATAGTTTTGGTCTTGAGACATTTTTGCTCATCCTTGTGCCAAATCCATTCAGTGCCCGATGCACATAGAACCTGCAATATATCATTGTAGTCCGGTGCTTTCTCAAAGATGGCTAGCTCATCATTATCTATGTTAGGCAACTTGAAATAATTGTTGATGGATGCCTCTATAAATGAAACACTCTGCCCATGCACCTTGGCAATGCAGTTCCTATGTTTAGCTACATTAGCATAAAATTCTTGTACAACTACTCGCACCTCAGCATTTAGTTGCTCACACAGTGTTTTCCATTTTTTTCTTTTGATTTTTGCCACAATATCAGGGAAACTATCTTCACTAATATCAAAACCCCTATCAGGAATGACTGCTCTTGTACACCCAAATCTTCTGGAGGCTTCCAATGAAACAAAGCAGTTTTAATCAAAACTTGGACTAGCGGTTATAGCTTTCCTCTTTGGTGCCATAATATCAACTCTTTACCTTTTTAAATTTCCCACAAAAAAGGCAAAACTCTATTTTTGCTACAATAATATACAATCAAGCTTTAAGAAAAATCACTCTAAGCACACAATGTCCCTACCAGTCACACTAGGTATGATCCTTATTTACAACACAAGAATATTCTCCTCAAAGATGAACAACTATTTTCATTCACAAAGAGGTAGGATGATACAACATAGAATCAATTTGTTCATTCAAGGAGTTACCAAGTTGAAAGAGCAAACTAATAACATAAGATAAAGAAATTCCTCCAAACCCAATTCTGTCCAAGTAAAAATGGCCAAAGATCACTCTTTTCTTGCTTAGAAGTGACAATGATGTGTTTCCTACTTACAACTTCCTCAAATAAAG
Organism: Parasponia andersonii; assembly: GCA_002914805.1. NCBI lineage: Eukaryota > Viridiplantae > Streptophyta > Magnoliopsida > Rosales > Cannabaceae > Trema > Trema andersonii. Next base: position 39,293 of record JXTB01000897.1, on the reverse strand, counting down.
CAATTTTAAGTACTAATCACCATATAAGCATTTTATAGAACACTTGGTGTGCAAACAAATCCTAAGCTTGTAGCCATGGTGTTTAATTTATAATATTTTCCAACATTGACAATAAGTGATCATAAGCACTAATCTAGACTAATGATGGTAGTGTTTAGAAGTTGAAATGGTTAATAGTAGAAGGGAAATAGGGAGGTATTGATTATTTGGGACAAAGTATGTGAGAACTATGGATGAAAAAGGGCAAGAGAGTGGTGAGAGAGAGAGAGAGAAAATTTTGATGAGATGAAGGTTGGTGTAGAAGAGAAATAGAGATAGGGAGGGAGCCACAACTCCCTCAAAAACATATTTTGCCAACATGTAGTGTCGTGGTGCCAACCTGCTGGTGTTTTTCTTTTTAGCGGTGCTACAGAACCACGCCTAGGTGGTTATACAAAAATGGTGCCTTAGCACCATTTTATGGTGCTTCGGTGCCAAACTCTTAGTTTTGGTGCCCCGGCTGGTGCTGGGGCGCTATTCTAACCTCCTGAAATGTCAAAAAGACTGCTTAAACCATCTTTTTCTACAATCTCATCCCTCTGTTAGAACTTCTCTGACTTATTTGCAACAAAACACAAACTCAACTTGAACTTCAAAACACACAAAATTCAAAAATGTGGGTTTTCTTCCAATTAGCGCTTGTTTAACGTCTTTAGCTTGACCAAGCCATTCTTTGATTGAGGACTAGCTAGAGTGATTAAAGACTTCTCTTGATCAATTTCTCTGCTCAAGTACTATTTTAACCTTTGACCGTTAACTTTGAATCTTCCACTTGAACTAGCATCTTCAACTTTAATAGCACCATGTGGAGGCACATTAACCACTATGAAGAGACCTGGCCATCTTGATTTGAGTTTTCTTGGAAATAGTCTCAATCAAGTGTTGAAGAGTAAATCTTTCTGACCTACTCTGAACTCTCGATTGATGATCTTCTTATCGTGCCATTTCTTGACTTGTTCCTTGTACAACTTGGCATTTTCATACACTTGATTTCAAAACTCATTTATGTCATTAAGTTGTAAGAGATGTTTCTCTTTGACTGCTTGCAAATCATAATTCAGCTACTAGATTGCCCAATAAGCCTTGTGTTCTAACTCGAAAGAAGATGACAAGTAGTTGAAACTCTGTGTGTAATTCCATACTTAGCAAGTAAAGCTTCAAAGTACTTATTGCAAAACTAGGAGCCTTCATCATTAATTACTACTCTTGGTGTGCCATATCAATTGAAGATATTCTTTTTGAGAAAGTTTAGCATCACCTTGGAGTCATTGGTAGTCAACGCCATACTTTCAACCCACTTCAGACCGTAGTCTACTGCCACCAAAATGTAAAGGTTGCCAAAGGATGGAATGAATGGCCCCATAAAGTCAATTCCCATACATCAAAGATTTCAACCTCTAAGATAGTGTTAAGGGGTATTTCGTTCCTTCGAGAGATGTTATCTATTCGTTGGCAACTATCGCACCTTGAAAAAAAGAAATAGATGTCCTTGAAAAATGATGGCCAATAGAATCTTGATTGCAATACCTTGGCAATGGTTCTCTCTCCTTCAAAATGACCACCATACTCCGAAGCATGACGATGGTGGAGTATGTCTTCTATTTCCTTCTTACGCATGCATCACCTAATAACATGGCCAACACACTATTTAAATAAAAAGGGTTCATCCCAATAATAATACCTCACATCGTGCAAGAACTTCTTCTTTTGATGATGGGTGAGGTCCAAAGGCATCAGTTTGCACATAAGATACTTCACATAGTCAGCATGTCATGGTATATTGTTGTCAAGCACAAAGAGCTACCCATCGGGAAAGGTTTCATTGATTATCAACTCAGTATCTTCCTTTTTCTCCCCCTCTAATCTAGAAAGGTGGTTAGCTACTTGATTCTTTGTTTCCTTTCTGTCTTTAACTTCCAAGTCAAACTCTTGCAATAAAAAGACCCATCGAATCAGCCGAGGCTTTGCATCCTTCTTTGTAATAAGATATTTGATTGTTACATGATCTTTGTATACAATCACCTTCATGCCAATCAAATAGGATCTGAATTTGTCAAATACAAACACCATAGCTGGTAGCCTTTTCTCTATTCTAGTGTAATTGGATTGAGCTTCGTTGAGTGTTTTGCTAGCGTAGTATGTGGCATGAAACATCTTATCCTTTCGTTATCTCAAACTAGTGTTAATGGCATAGTCACTAGTATCACATATCAACTCAAAAGACAAGGCCAAATTCGATGCCGCAGTGATAGGTGCTGTAACAAGTCTCAATTTCAAAGTTTCAAACACATGCAAACAATCATCATCAAAATTGAATACCTCATCCTTTTTGAATAGTGTGCACAATGGTTTGGTGATATTGGAGAATTCCTTGATAAATCTTTGATAAAACCTAGCGTGGCCAAGGAAACTTCGAATTCCCATGACATTAACCAGAGGAAGAAGCTTTTCAATGGTTTCTAACTTGGCTTTCTCAACTTTGATGCCCTTTTTGGAAATATTGGGACCAAGTACTACTCCCTCTTGTACCACGAAATGGCACTTTTCCTAATTAAGTACCAAGTTTGTGTCTTCACAATGCTTAAACACTAGTGATAGGATATCTAGGCACAAATTGAATGAATCACTAAAAACTGAAAAATCATCCATAAATACCTCAATGAACTTCTCCACCATATCTATGATGATTGTCATCATACCCATCTGAAAAGTAGCTGGAGCATTGCACAAACCATAGGGCATCCTTCTGAATGCAAAAGTTTCATAAGGACATGTGAATGTGGCCAATTCTTGGTTTTCTGGGGTAATGGCATTTTGGTTATAACCATTGTACCCATCCAGAAAGCAATAAAGCTCATGACTAGCTAGTCTATCAAGCATTTAATCGATGAATGGTAGAGGAAAATGGTCTTTCCAACTAGCCTTTTTCAGTTTCTGGTAATCTATGTATACTCTCCATCCCGTTACTATTCTTGTAGAAATTAGTTCATTGTTCTTGCTGGTGACCACAGTTATTCCTCCCTTCTTTGGAACACATTGAACAGGATTCACTCAAGAACGATCTGAAATGGGGTAAATGATTCCAGCGTCTAACTATTTAATTATCTCTGTTTTCACCACCTCTTTCATAATGGGGTTTAGCCTTTGTTGATGCTCAATAGTAGTTTTATGCTCTTCTTCCAACAAGATTTTATACATGCAAATGGAAGGGTTAATACCTTTAATATCTACAATTGTCGACCCCAAAGCTACTTTATGTTGTCCTAACACTCTCATTAGCTTCTGTTCTTGTAGTTCATCCAAATTAGTAGAAATAATAACAGGCAAAGTTGACTTTTTACCAAGAAAGGCATACTTCAAGTGGCTAGGTAGCAATTTCAGCTCAACGATAGGTGGAACCTCAATTGAAGGCTTAATGGTAGGTTTTGCTTTAGCTGGTTAGTTAAGAGCCACAAACTGAAAATTCATTTTGTCAAAGCGAGGGAACGTATTCATGACATGCAAATGTTCCCTAGCTTCCTTTGACACTACATCTCCCTCATGCAAAATTATGTCTTCAAGTGGATCAATTTCTGGAAAAAAACTCACAAGGAATTCAGAAAATAATATTATTTTTCGTCTGTAAATATATTTATTTTATTATATTTTTGTCTACAATTTTGTCCGTTGTAAAAAGAAAAACTCTTCAAAATATTCATTTCGAAAAAATTATAATTTTTTCGAAATGAATATTTTGAAGAGTTATTATTTTTACAATGGACAAAATTGTAGACAAAAATATAGTTCTGGGGCCATGCTAAGGTATTACGCAACCGCATGTGACATTCTTGTCCTTGGCTCAGGCCAGTAAGCCTTAGTGGCCAATTTTAAACACAAATTTTGCCTCAGTTGCACCAGACAATGCCTTTTACCTCTTTTTATTTATTTGAACAAATACAACACTATCTCTAAGCTGAAAAAAGATCCCAGAGACTCCCGTTTTGGTTAGAGCTTAAATCCCTCAAACTTAGATGAAAAAACAAGATAAAACCATGAAAAACCCCTCTCTCTTCCTTACAGCCACTATCTTTTCAGATTTAGAAATTTCGTTCTAGAAGACATGAGGTTGAAGAAGCACAGTACATGTCCTCAAATAGGAAAAGGAAAGTTACACAAAAGGACAAAAATCTACCATATAGCTAGGGTCCATGAAAATATCTCAGAGTGCTTGTGTAGAGCAAGAGGAGTGATCACTCTAGAAGAAGTTGTGAATAACTATGAAGGAAAGTGTAATATCAAGTCTATCCTATAATATGATTTTTGTTTTTCATGTGTTTTAAATCTATGGTTATGATAAGTGAAACGGTTATACACTAACAAAATTTTTGTGAATACGGTTGCAGTGGAATACGCATATGAATGCCAAGTTGGACTACGTACCTAATGAGAAATAAATTTTCATGTATTTGCATTTATATGTGATATAATAATGTGAATAATTTGTATTTATTATTGAGTTAAGTGAATTATTCTAGTAATTATTGTTGTTTAAATCTTAGTCTAGTTGTTTTTAGAGTCCAAATAATTTGATAACAAACTTATATATATATATACCTAAGTTTTAATAAAGCACACATCATCTATATGATTAATTATGTCTATTGTTATTATTATTATTAGTAGTGTCGTTATTATTACTATAATGATAAAATAAGTGTGTCGTGTGCAAAGTTTTGATTCCACAATTTTATTTTTTTTTATGTATGTATTAATATATAGATTTTATTTTATTATGTTACTTGTTTATAGATTTGGTTAGTATTTACTTATTATTACAAAATAAATAAATAAAATTCTAATTTAGTCAAAAAAGGAGAAAAAGGAAGTTTCCCACAACTTGATGAAACCTAGTAATAGGTTAATACATTAGTTTAAAAAAAAAAACGTTGATTGATTTTTTTTTTAAAAAAGAAAAGAACCCTAAGCTGAAAACCTAGAGATATATATATATATATATCTCTTTCTCATAAGAATACAATTAAGCCTCCTCCTAAATTTTTCTATCTATCTTTCTCTCATAGTTGCTAAGAGTATTTGTGATTTTCAAGTGTTTTTGCTTAGTTTTCTTCAATTTTCAAGAAGAAGGTAAATATTTAAAAACATTCTTTTATTTGAGTTTATTATTTTTGCTGCTATTAGATCAAAATTCATCCTATGATATCTAGGGTTAGAATTTTTGTTATAACCTGAAATTTTAACAACTTGTTTATTTATATGTTAGATTATATTCTGCAAACTTTTATGATCATAGGGGTTTATTTGTATTCGTTATTAAATTTTTATTTATATTGTCCTTAACATCAGTGAATCGGACAGACTTAATATTAGTATTTATTAATATTCAAAACCCATGCTATTGATATTTTTCGAGTTGAAATTTTTACTGGACGTTTATTATGTGTGATTAGGTTCTCCAAATATTTTCACGATGTTTGGAAATTTCTACAATTAAATATGATTTTGGAAATCTTTATTATTTTGCTGATTTTAGTGCTGATATGAATCCTGATGTAGAATTTCATGAATTTAAAGTGCTATCTGATGGTCTATTTTGGAGTCTATAATTTTTATACATGTTTTATATTCTGTTAAAACTTCCATAAAGTTTCAGATTATTTTGATTTAAGAAAAAATCTATAAAATTCGATTATTATACACTAGTTTTCAGTTTAATGGTTTTACTGGGTTACAATATTTGGATTCAATATTATGAAAAATGTACTAAATCTTTTTTATAAATTTCGATAATTTGTCTAGATCTTTTTTTATATATCTTAATTAGTTATGCAAATTTTTAGGATAAATCGAATTATATTGTTGAATCTAAAATTATTTAAGTATGCCTAAGTTGTTGAATGTTTACAGATTTGGTTTTGTTATAAAAATTATTATGTTATTTTATGTTATGGATATTTTTTCAAACATATGAAATATGCTTCTTAAGAGTATTGATAGCATGTTAATATTTTTATAATGAATGTTTTTTTTGGCATAAATAATAAAAAAATAAGGGATAAAGAAAAAGCACATGGTTTCAACAAGGTTGGTTGTGTGGTATTTCGCTACAAAGTTTTTCTAAGGACTTGAAGTAAGTAAATCTCATCCTATGTGTTTATATATAAATTTACATGCTATTAT
>JXTB01000897.1:21289-31616 GCA_002914805.1 Parasponia andersonii | reverse complement strand
ATACCATAAACTAGGCTTAGAGACCCCCACTCCTGAAGATTTCGCTTGGTTCTACCAAGTGAAATTAAACCCATCAGACTTCGGCTTCTTTTATATGAGTAATTCGTCAAACTAAGCCATAAAAACTATCTATGGGGTCCGCAACAACATGGAAAAATGAAAAAAATCCATTTTTCCACTTTGACTACGCGGATAACGGTTTCTTTCAGAACCCTGGTAGGTAACTTTCAGTTTATCGCTTTCTCTACCTAAATATATTATTCTGATCGCACTCGTATGTCATTGCAGATAATAAGGAATGACCAGGACTCTCCAAAGAGTAGCTCGCAAGGGTATATAAAATAAACAACCTTTCGATCGAAGAGTTTGATTGGAAGAAGCTTCGGACGACCAAGAACTTAGTTGCTTGCAGACTACTTCCAAGGAGAGCCGCCTTCCTAACCATCCCACTAAACCTTTGAGCTCGAAAAAGAAGCTGAGAAAACAGAAGGAAAAGGGTGCCTCTTCTTCAAAACCCAGGAAACGAATTGCACCTACCATATCTCAGTCTCGTAAGCATCCTTTTTAGAAGCTGCATCGCCACCAATCTGTCATCAGCAATAAGGTAGTTATTTTTCTTTTTCTTCTCATCACATTATGTCACCTCGCATGCTGACTCACATATTTGTATAGAAATGGTTATTGGTAGCAGACTGCGAGCACCGCCTTCCACTCTGGGGACAATGGCAAAGTCCAAGACACCAGAGAGCACACCTCTAATGATGAAAAGAAAAGAGAAGCTCAACACTTCAAAAAAATGAAAAGTCACCTTCGAGGATATCCCGGCAAGCACACCTCCTCCTCAGCCTCAAACTGCGAGCCAACTTGAGCCATCCAAGGAGAAGGCCACTTCTTCAGAGGGACCAAGCCAGGTCGATAAGGGCAAGGAGCTTTTTGTACTCCTTCGCCAACTGCTGGAGAAGGCTGGTATGAGCGTGGCCTTCATCGACTGTTTCACTTCTGAAGAAAGAGGGCCAGGATGAAGCGATGATGAGCCAAGGTTGCCTTCGGTTCTGTGATGAGGATGTTGGCAAATGTAAACATCTTTTATTTTCTCTCTTCAATGCACTTTTCTGGTATTGATGTGTTATATTTTCAGGCCGCTGTAGTTGCTATTTTGATGCATAACCCGGTCTTCGAATGCATTGAAAAAGCCAAAAAAGTTGAAGAAATAACCCAAGCATTCGAGGACTCAGAGAAGGCTCACTAGGAAGAGAAAAAATCCTTCGAACTGGATAATTGGCAGCTACGCAGGGATCTGGCCAAGGAAAAGCTTGAAAAGGAGAAGCTCGAGGAGAAAATTAAAGAACTTGAGAAGATCAACTCTGAGCATCCGGATCGCATGAAAGTGGCGACAACAGAGGCGGCTCACAAGGCTATAGAAGAGTTCAAAGCTACCGAAGGCAAGAAGCTCGAAGAAAAAGCCAGTGACATCGCTTCATCGACCATAATATATAATATCTTCTGCAAGCATCCAGACTTCGACTTTCCATCCTTGTTGAAGATATGGTCGAGCTTGTCAAGAGTTAGAGGGAAGTGGAGACTGCCAAGACTAGAGATGGTGGAGCGAGCACATCTGCATATGTTTTTTTTTTTTTAATTTTAGAACAATACATGCTTTGTCCCTTAATTTTTTGTAATAATTTGCTTGCATACAGGTGCGAGCCTTTATCAATGAATGCTTTCTCTATTAGACATTTATTCCTACAAAACAATTAAAGCACTATATTGCAATATAAAGATACATAATTTAACCAAGTAGTCAATCACTAGATGACTAATCGGTACGCTATTGCGATTCGAATCCAACACTTAAAACGAGTTTTAAGTGTTAGAATAGGTTAGGTCGCTTAAGAAAACAGCAAGTATGAGTGGTGAACTCAATACTGTTTTTCAAAAGTTCCATGGCAAAATGTAATATAGTAATATATCACATCGAACAATGAACGTTTTGCTTAGTTACTTTGTTGTTCGAGGAGGGAAATTGTGTAATACGATATACTATAGCATGAAGCGATGAGAAAATCCTAAGATTTTAAGAAATTTTAGAAATTTCGGCGATCTAAAATTCTGACCCCTCTAAATGGGCATTTTGCATAGTCCCTTAGGAAGTAAGTATGAGATAATATTCTGATCCCACTACCCCCCAAGTTTTATGGTATTCGAAGACAGCCATAAAAACTATGAAAGGTGAACCAAATTGAATGATCGATGAGGAGACATCCTTATTAATGATGATGAATGACGAATAATAAATGACGACCAACGAATGACGAATATAAGTAGATATCTTTATTGCCAAATGAAGAATACAAGATGCCCCGTGAATGATGAATATACCTCTATTGTCTTGCCAATTTGTTTTGCAAACATCATATTGATAAGACGCTGATAAGTCGCTCCCACGTTGATGAGTCCAAAAGGTATCTTCTTGTAACAGTATAATCCTCGATCAGTGATGAACAAAGTATGCCCCTCATCAAGCTCGCACATAGCGATTTGATTATATCCAAAATATGCATCCATAAAGCTTAAAAGTTCATGTCCCGACGTCGCATCTACGAGTTGGTCGATTCTCAGAAGGGGAAAACTGTCCTTTGGGCATGCCTTGTTGAGGTCTGTGAAATCGATACAAGTTCTCCACTTTCCGTTGGGTTTCTTTACTAAAATTAGGTTTGCAAGCCAGTTTGGACAGAAAGATTCCCTAATGAATCCAATCTCGAGTAGCTTCTCTACCTCTTCTTTCAATGCGATGTAACGTTCTGGATTCATGGCTCTTCTTTTTTGCCATGCAGGCTTCCTCGTCGTATCTATGTTGAGGCGGTGATACATGATATTCGGATCAATCCCCGCCATATCCGAATGTTGCCATGCGAAGATATCCAAATTTGATTTCAGAAAAGCGATTAATGAAGCTCGCATAGGTTCTTAAAGCTTCGCTCCGATTTTAAGAACCTTCGAAGACCTATTGACTGGCAAATCTTCCAATCTTCTATAGGTCAAGTTTTGACCTCACCGTTAATTTCTCGAGGGTCAAGATCATCGATTGACGTTCTGCTTGATGCTTCGCCTGACGCTTCTGATGCTTTCCTTGATGTTTCTCCTTGTAGCTGGACCATCATCGTGCGAGGTGTCATATCTTTTGTTATGAGCTTTATTGAGTTATTATAACAAGTCCTCACATCATATTCGTTGCCTCGCACCTCACCTACTCCTTGTTGAGTTGGGAATTTCATAGCGAGATGATAGATCGAAGTTACTGCTCAAAATTCCCTCAATGTTGATCTTCCTAGTACAACATTAAATGCAAAAGGGCAATCCGTAACTAAGAATTGGGTCATTACCGTCGAAACCCTAGGATAGGTTCCAACGTTGACCATTAACTCAATCATGCACCTGGGCATTATGCTGTTACCAATAAATCCGTAGAGTAGGGTGACAGCAGGCTTCAGGTCACTTTCGTTCAACCCCATCTTCTTGAAGGCGTCATAGTACAGGTTGTCGACAGCACTGCCATTATCGACCAATACTCTCCATAGTTGCGTGCTTCCACAGTTGACCTTTATGACCAACGCATCATTGTGCGGGTAATGGACCTCCCTATTATCCTGCTCTATAAAGGTAATATCCATATCCGGTTCCCATTGAAGCTTTCGTGGTCGCTGCTCGAGATGCATGACATTAGTTAATGGTTGCTGTCGTACTTCTTGTGCTGTCGTACTTCTTGTGCGTACCTATCTTGCGCTCGCTTCAAATTTCCATCGATGTACGGGCCTCCAAAAATAGTTCGCACCTCGTATTGATTTTCTGGAGGTCATTGCCGATCTTCTTCTTGCCTTTCATTGTTAGTGTACTACCGCAGCTGCCCTTCTTTAATTAATCTCTTGATTTCATCTTTCAAGGCAAAGCAGTTATTGGTATCGTATCCAATGCCATTATGATACCGGCAGAACTTGTTGGGGTCACGCCTCGCTCTATCTCTTTTCATCGATTCCGGTTGACGATAACTCTCATGTTGGTTCGTGACCGCATAAATATGATATATGGGTGCTTCAGTTCAGTATAGTTGTTGAACCTAGTGGGAACTTTTGGAACCTCCTGGTTTTTTTGTTGGGGCTACTTATCCGTCGTTTGTTCATTACTCCTTTTATTCGACCTTTTATTATTGTTGTTGTTTGTGGTCGCATCTTAAGCAGTATCCTTTTTTCCTTCCTTTGTGACCTTATGAAGATTTTCACGTGAAGATTCCACCCTTAGATGCTGACCAACTCTACGATAGAAGTCTTCAAGGGTTCTGCATTCTCGCTCAAGTAAATCTTCCCAGAGTTTAGTTTCTGGTCGCACCCTAGCCATCATTAGAGTGAAAACTCATCCTTCAGGTGGGTTGTTGACCTTTGCCAATTCTGAGGTAAAGCGATTTAGGTATGATTGTAGAGTTTCGTCCGGGCCTTGTCGAATAGCAGATAGATTGACTAGTGGAACAGTGAAATTCTTTGCAGCCTGGAATTACCTCAAGAATATAGTCTGGAGTTGTTGCCAGGACGAGATTGAGCCGGACTTGAGTCCTTGGAACCACTTCTTCACTGCTCCCATGAGAGTTACAGCAAAACACCTGCAACGTGTGAGATCATCGACACGATGTAGTTCCATCAGGTCATTGAAGTGATCCATATGATCCTACGAATCAATTTTCCAATCAAAAGTGTTTATGGTGGGAAATTTGAATTAGACAGGTAAAGCAGCAGCTCGAACCTCCTCGTTGAATGGTGATTAACGATACCCATTAGCGAGCTCATCATCCCAGCCAGCAACTGCATCTAACGTGATCCTCAAATTGTGAACATCGATGTTCAGAGGGAGAAGGAGAATATTATCTTTTGCTGATGGTAGGGGTGGCCCTTGGTTGTTATCGCGATTTAAGGCAGATTGGTCAGGCAGGATCTGCTGCGACCTTTATGGGGTTTCCATTGAAATAGTGCGACGAGATCGACTTCAGTCGTTGAGATGCGATGTGGATCGTTCTTGACTTCATCACTGTTCTAGATGTTGTCTCAGGTCTGTAAGATTCTGTCGAGATTCCCTACTAATCCTTTCAAAGACACTCCTCGATTGTCATTTGTTCTCGTTGTTTATACCATCACGATTGATGGTCACTCTCCAAGAAGGTTGTCGACGATTACGATTTGTGTTTGAACTTTTAGTTCCGGATTCCAGGGGCAAGTCTGCGACCTTGCCTTTTCTCTTGGAAGTGCGATCTCTATGACGCTTCTACCGGGCTTTATGCTGGTCGCGGTTCCCTATCTCTAGGATCTGAATTCCTCTCTCAGGTTATTGAGCAAGACGTTCTCTGGGATGTTCGTGCTATGGTGGAGGTAGCATCTGTCCCTCAGCAAGTCATCATAGAGAGTCATTAATCTGACTTGTAATTTGCTGAAGGTTCACCAGTGCTTCCTCCATGCGATCCTGTCTATGGACAATATTTTCTGGTGCGGTCATAGCAAGCTGATCCTGAGTATGATCTACCTGTGCAGTAATAGTACTTTGAGGTTGGTTCTGGCTAGTTCCGGTGTTTCTGGTAGTGTTTTTGGTGTTTGCCATTGTTGAACGAAGCGGAATTAACAAACTTTTTTGCCGGAATAGCCCTCCTTCTAGCACCAATTGTTGACGGAGGTTTTGTCAACAATGAATTTTGTAAATTGTAAGATGTGACTTGTGTATAAAAAGGGTTAATTGATCAAAGTAAATAAAGAGACAAGAATTTTATAATGGTTCGGCCCCAAAAAGATGAGCCTATGTCTACTGTTGTTCCACTATTTTCTGTAGGATTACAAGAGAGTGTAGAGTATATTCAGAAAGTGAGTCTCTAAGTTTTCCCAAAAAGATCGATCCCCCACGGTAGCATTGATCTTCCCCTTATATAGGTGAAGTTAGTTCAATGTTTCCCGATTATGAAAACGGGTAAGTGTATAATCAGAAAATACAATTTGAGTAACAATATAACTGGATAATAACTTAAATAAAACGACTGGTCGATCTTGAAAGAGAAACTTTTGTTTTCCTTTCTTTATAGATTATCCGCTTGACGAAGCTTAGTCTAGTTTCTTTTTCATACTTGTCGTACTTAACTCATTCAGAGGAGGTCGCACTTTATTCGGAGGGAGGCCGCGTTCGACTTACTCAGAAGAGGTCACACTTAACTTACTCGTACGACTTGTCACTTCCTCTTAGTTGATAACTTTCCCTTTTTGGCATTGACCATCATCTAGTTTTTAGACTGCACAACACNTTATTTTATTATATTTTTGTCTACAATTTTGTCCGTTGTAAAAAGAAAAACTCTTCAAAATATTCATTTCGAAAAAATTATAATTTTTTCGAAATCAATATTTTGAAGAGTTATTATCGAGGGTCAAGTTTTGACCTTGGTTGTTATCGTGATTTAAGGCAGATTGGTCAGGCAGAATCTGCTGCGACCTTTATGGGGTTTCCATTGAAATAGTGCGACGAGTTCGACTTCAGTCGTTGAGATGCGATGTGGATCATTCTTGACTTCATCACTGTTCTAGATGTTGTCTCAGGTCTGTAAGATTCTGTCGAGATTCCCTACTAATCCTTTCAAAGACACGCCTCGATTGTCATTTGTTCTCGTTGTTTAGACCATCACGATTGATGGTCGCTCTCCAAGAAGGTTGTCGACGATTACGATTTGTGTTTGAACTTTTAGTTTCGGATTCCAGGGGCAAGTCTGCGACCTTGCCTTTTCTCTTGAAAGTGCGATCTCCATGACGCTTCTACCGGGCTTTATGCTGGTCGCGGTTCCCTATCTCTAGGATCTGAATTCCTCTCTCAGGTTATTGAGCAGGATGTTCTCTGGGATGTTCGTGCTATGGTGGAGGTAGCATCTGTCCCTCAGCAAGTCATCATAGAGAGTCATTAATCTGACTTGTAATTTGCTGAATGTTCACCAGTGCTTCCTCCATGCGAAACTGTCTATGGACAATATTTTCTGGTGCGGTCACAGCAAGTTGATCTTGAGTATGATCTACCTGTGCAGTAACAGTGCTTTGAGGTTGGTTCTAGCTAGTTCCGGTGTTTCTGGTAGTGTTTTTGGTGTTTGCCATTGTTGAACGAAGCGGAATTGACAAACTTTTTTGCCGGAATAGCCCTCCTTCTAGCAACAATTGTTGACGGAGGTTTTGTCAACAATGAATTTTGTAAATTGTAAGATGTGACTTGTGTATAAAAAGGGTTAATTGATCAAAGCAAATAAAGAGACAAGAATTTTATAATGGTTCGGCCCCAAAAAGATGAGCCTATGTCTACTGTTGTTCCACTATTTTCTGTAGGATTACAAGAGAGTGCAGAGTATATTCAGAAACTGAGTCTCTAAGTTTTTCCCAAAAAGATCGATCCGCAACGGTAGCATTGATCTTCCCCTTATATAGGTGAAGTTAGTTCAATGTTTCCCGATTATGAAAACGGGTAAGTGTATAATCAGAAAATATAATTTGAGTAACAATATAACTGGATAATAACTTAAATAAAACGACTGGTCGATCTTAAAAGAGAAACTTTTGTTCCCCTTTCTTTATAGATTATCCGCTTGACGAAGCTTAGTCTAGTTTCCTTTTCATTCTTGTCGTACTTAACTCATTCAGAGGAGGTCGCACTTTATTCGGAGGGAGGCCGTGTTCGACTTACTCAGAAGAGGTCGCACTTAACTTACTCGTACGACTTGTCACTTCCTCTTAGTTGATAACTTTCCCTTTTTGGCATTGACCATCATCTAGTTTTTAGACTGCACAACACTACAGATACACCCAATGTTTTGGAAAAGCTAAAAGTAAGGCCAGCTTTGACATAATGAGGAGGATACGAGAAGGTGCATATTGACAACTTCAAATTATTAGTTATCTGTTGCACCTTTTGGACCAACTCATTCTTAAGCGGATAAACTAAAATATTTTCGCCGATATTTCAGAGAATAAGTGTGGTTCTAGTGTTCTTTTAAATTAAAGTATGTTTAATTTGGTGGAGGAACCTTAATTAACATCCAATAAAAAGATTGTTTAAGATCATGTACTTGCTGAACTTTCAATAAATCTGTTTGTCAAGAAGTTGGATGCTTACAGCAAAGAACGAGAAATGTAACTTGACCTCGTGTATATGCAGGATTGCAAATGACTTACCCAAATTTCTTTAGATAGGCATAGTGGTTTTGTGGGGTTATGTTGAGCCAAATTTCAATTCTTATTTGTAGTCGGTTGTTATGAACATCTTGGGGAAAATTCTGGTAGGCTTCAAGAGGACGCAGGTCCTTGGAAACATGTCTTTGGTTTGATGATAAACAAGAAATTGTTAATTATCAAATAAAAAAAAAATTGTTAAAAACTAAGTATGTAAATTGTACGTGAAAGAAACATATATAGAGCTAAGATAATTAGTCAATACTTTTAATTTCTCTAAAAATGGCTTTGAGCTCATCCAAGTCGCTGCCTCTAACGGTAAGAAGCATAAATTTCAAGTTGGGCCCTAGTCTAATTCACAAAAGGTGTGGAGAATTATTGACTGCCTGGAAGATGGAAGGAAAAAATATATATATATTTCATGGGTGTTACAAAAATCACAAAATAATTGTAATATTCTATAACTTTTAAGGGTAAAATGATCATTTGACCCTAATTTTAAAAAAGAATTATATATACATTACTTTCTCTCTCTCCCTCTCATCTCCCCCATCCTGACTCACCCTCCCCTTTGTAATTTCTCTCTCGCTCGTCTCAGCGGAATGAAGGTGAAGGAGCGCTGGTGGCTGCCACGGCCATCATTCGGCCCGCCCGATTGCTGGTAGAGCTTCCCCACATTGCTTGCGACCGCACTGCTTGCCCTTAATCACCGCTGAAGTTTCTGTTGCCAAAAAGCGTCGTTTTTGGCTACGGGGAGTTTTGAATTTCCACCGACGATTCCAGCCATTTCACTGCATGTTCTTGGGTTCGTTGGGTTCTTATCATTGACAGAAACCTCAAAGTATATATTTCACGATCCCATTTTGCCCAATTTGAATGCTGCCATTTTTGTCTATTTTTGAGCTCGAGTTTGACTTTTAATGTAATTGTTAGATTTCATTTTTGTTGTCATTTGGGAATGTAGTTGTAAAATAATGAAGTTCAATATATATATATATATATTGACTATATTTGATAACTGACACGAAAATCAATATCTAACGGCATAGATTTTATCTAGTTTTATGTGCCACCAGTCTGGTGTCAGTCTGAACCTGAATTTGTCGAGTTATATGTCTAACTTAGCTATTTTTAGACATTAGAAATGAACAAAGAAGTCCTATTATTGATTTAAAACTCCATTAAGAAGTTGACTTTGTGCAAGTGAGTGATCGAGGGCATGGAATTGGTTCTCGACCCTTCGAATGATCGTCGAATGACACCTTAAGGATCCAATAGCATGGCATTGCTTTTACGTCATTTTTGAATAAAACTTATTTTCTACAACATATGAGAACAAACATGATTTTAAAACTTTTAAATGTCTGTGATGGAATTGAATGGTATAATTTATATAGTTGGATTGCTTTTAGATTTTTCTGAGTGCTAGTTATTTTTGATATGTTAAAATAGGGCCGTTATGTTGCCCATTTTTCTATAAAATTTTATTAATCGTTTTATTAAAAATAAGTGCATCGCTTAAACTTAAATTATTGCATGTCTATTTTTACACATCAGTTTAGAGTACATGTGCCATAGGATCACATATGAGTACCGAGTTAGCATCATGGAATTTTAATAGTATGGCACTGCAGCTCACTGATGGTGCTGAGTCCATGAACCTGCGTAGGGTTTTTCTTCTGATTATCTCCCCATTTGCCAGACGTAGGCAATACGGTTACTACTCCAGATTTGGTAGGCAACACACGGGTGTCCCTTCTGCTTATGGGCTAGGTGTTAGGCAAGTTGAATGGCATATTTAGTGCCAACACCCTGGTTTCTATTGATCAGAGATGGTGAACTCATGAGTATGAGTGGATTTATATGATATGTTTGTGGACTAATTAGTTTCAAATATCATGCTTTTTGTATATTTATACATATGTATATACATACGGCTATCGGTTTTGAATATTTTTATGAATATATGCACATATAATTTTGTAAAGGTATTGTCAAGTAAACTAACCATACGGGGACTTTCTATCGCTAAAATGATTTTAAATGAGGTAACAGCTTTCTTACTGATTTTTCGAGCTAACTCTTCCTATTTTTCCTTCTTT
>JXTB01000896.1:58827-74523 GCA_002914805.1 Parasponia andersonii | reverse complement strand
CTTTGCATTGATTATAGGGAGCTGAATAAGGTCACAATCAAAAACAAGTATCCGCTTCCCAGGATTGATGATTTATTTGATCAACTACAAGGGGCTTCTGTGTTTTCAAAGATTGATTTAAGATCAGGTTACCACCAGTTGAAAATTAAGGAGAAAGACATTCCCAAAACAGCTTTCAGAACCAGATATGGACACTATGAGTTTTTAATAATGCCCTTTGGATTAACGAATGCCCCAGCTGCTTTCATGGATATGATGAATCAAGTATTTAAGGATTTCCTAGATAAATTCGTTATAGTTTTCATCGATGATATCTTGATTTACTCACGCTCAAGAGACAAGCATATGGAACATTTGAGGACTGTGTTAAGAATTCTTAGGGAAAAGCAGTTGTATGCTAAGTTTAAGAAGTGTGAATTCTGGTTAGAGAAAGTTATCTTTCTTGGTCATGTAATTTCTGAAAATGGTATTTCTGTGGATCCAACAAAAGTTGAAGCTGTGAATAATTGGTTGAGACCTACAAATGTTTCTGAGATTCGTAGCTTCTTGGGGTTAGCTGGTTATTATAGACGCTTTGTTGAAGGTTTCTCGAAGCTGGCTTCTCCATTGACTCATTTAACGAGAAAGAATGTGAAGTTTCACTGGAACGAAAATTGTGAAAGGAGTTTTGAGGAGTTGAAGCATCGTTTGATAAAAGCACCTATACTTTCAATACCATCCGGATCAGGAGGATTTGTTGTTTATAGTGATGCCTCAAAGAATGGTCTAGGATGTGTTCTGATGCAAAATGGCAAAGTCATTGCTTATGCCTCCAGGCAATTGAAGGAATATGAAAAGAAGTATCCTACTCATGATTTAGAGCTTGCAGCAGTTGTCTTCGCGCTGAAAATTTAGACACTATCTCTATGGGGATAAGTGTGAGATCTACACAGATCACAAGAGTCTAAAGTATTTCTTTACCCAAAAAGAACTGAATATGAGACAAAGAAGATGGCTTGAACTGGTGAAAGATTATGACTGTGAGATTAACTATCATCCAGGAAAAGCCAATGTGGTTGCTGATGCTCTAAGTAGGAAATCATTGGCTACTATGACTGTTAAGCATGTTGATAGGAAACATCTTTTAATGGACTTATATAAGTTAGAGTTAGAGATTGTGCCTACAGGTTTAACAGAAAGATTGGCAGCTCTTACTCTTCAACCAACAATTTTAGAGAAAATCAAACAAAGCCAGAATACGGATCCCTATATGATGAATTTAAAGAGTAAGATAGAATCCGGAAAGGAGATGGCCTTCCAGATTTGTAGCGATGGTGTAATTAGATATGGAAATAGATTGTGTGTGCCTGGTGGAATTGTTAGAAAGGAGATATTAATGGAAGCTCATACCACTCCCTACTCTGTGCATCCTGGCACTACAAAGATGTATAGAGACTTAAAGATGTATTACTGGTGGCCTGGTATGAAGAAAGATGTTGTTGAGTTTGTAGAGCAGTGTCTCACATGCCAGCAAGTCAAAGCTGAACATCAAAGACCTGCTGGGAAA
Source organism: Parasponia andersonii (assembly GCA_002914805.1). NCBI lineage: Eukaryota > Viridiplantae > Streptophyta > Magnoliopsida > Rosales > Cannabaceae > Trema > Trema andersonii. The sequence goes on along the minus strand of JXTB01000896.1, from coordinate 72,977 downwards.
TTAAAGCCTTTGAACATACCTGAATGGAAATGGGAAGAGATTGCTATGGATCTTGTTGTTGGACTTCCTAAGACAACTAAGGGACATGATGCTATTTGGGTGATTGTGGATAGATATACCAAATCAGCTCATTTCCTTCCTGTTAGAATAACCTATAACTTGGACCAGTTTGCTCGGTTATATGTTCAAGAGATTGTGAGACTACATGGTGTTCCAAAAGTTATCATTTCTGACCGAGATTCTAGATTCACTTCGAAATTTTGGAGGAGTGTTCAAGAGGCAATGGGTACAAAATTGGCATTTAGTACAGCTTTTCATCCACAAACTGATGGGCAATCAGAGAGGACTATACAGACACTTGAAGACATGCTCAGAGCTTGTGTGTTGGATTTCCATGGATCTTGGAGCAAATACATGCCACTTATAGAATTTGCTTACAATAACAGTTACCAAGCTTCCATTGAAATGCCCCCATATGAAGCATTGTACGGAAGAAAGTGCAGATCTCCTATTCATTGGGATGAGATGGGGGANGGTTAAGGGGCTAGGTTCCACCAAATTACAATAAGATTGGCCATATAGGATCATAAGTCAAAGTATGACTAGTTTTCACTTTCTAAGGTAGGATTCACCAACTTTGGCTACACTTGGGTGTATAGGAGTGACCAGCAACGTGGTGACTATGCTAAGGATGTTTTAGAGCTTGACACATGGAAAGTAATGACCAAAATACCCAAAATGCCCCTTAGAATTTAAGTTATGCCATTTCTTAGTCATTAAGTATCACTTTTAGACCAAATCTGGTCATTTGCATTCCCTTTCTCTCCAGCCACGACCTAAAACTCTCCAATGCTTTTTCTGACTTCTCTCAACTTCCCTCAAACATTTCCAAGAGTTTCCAAGTGGTAGAACTTGAATTGGAGCCCTAGAAAGCAAGATATACCAAAACTAGTCAAGGTAATTCTATTAAGTTCTTCTTTTTAAGTCTTGTCCTTTGATTTCAATTCTCTACTTGTTCCCACTTGAATAATGGTTCCTTCAGGTCATATTAAGTTCAAAAATCTAATTCTAAACCTAGAGAATCAGTTTGGTGGAGGTAGAAGGCAAGAAATTCAACAAAAGCTCAAACTAGTCAAAGTGAGTGAATACTTAATTTTCATCTCTTCCTCTCTTTCCCATGTGGCCTCTTCCACTTCATGGTTCTTCCACAATACTTTGACCAAAGGGATTTTCTTGTTGCTAAGTTCTTTTTCTTTTGTATCCAAAATCTTCACTGGATGTTCCTCATAGCTCACATCTTGATTTAGCTCCAATTGCTCAAAATTCAGAACATGTGAAGGATTTGAAATATACCTTCTTAACATAGAGACATGAAATACATTGTGTACATTCGACAATGATGGCGGCAAAGCGAGTCTATAGGCAACATCTCCAACTTTGTCGAGTATCTCAAAAGGACCTACATATCTGGGACTTAGCTTTCCTTTCTTCCCGAACCTCATGATTCCTTTCATAGGAGCAACCTTCAGAAATACTTTATCTCCAACGTCAAATTCTAGCTTTCTTCTTTGAGGATCTGAATAACGTTTCTGCCTACTTTGAGCAGCTAGTATCCTTTTTCGAATCTTTTCTGTTGCCTCATTTGTCTCTCTTATTAGTTCCGGACCAAGAAATTTTCTCTCCCCCATCTCATCCCAATGAATAGGAGATCTGTACTTTCTTCCGTACAATGCTTCATATGGGGGCATTTCAATGGAAGCTTGGTAACTGTTATTGTTCTCATTTCACTTCAGTGTGGGATGAGTTTTTATTCCTAAAGATTGAAATTATTTTTTCAAGAACAGAAGAAATAAGAGAAGAAATGAACTAACCTTTCTTCAGAAGCGGCGAACTTGAGATGGTTTGAACTTCGTCAGAGAAGAAATTGTGATTGTGCGAGCTGAAGGACGAAACGGCGCTTTAGGGTTCTCTGAAGCTTCGATATTTTCTGAGAAGATGGAAACAGTGAAATAGAACAGAAACATATTGGTTTCCGATATTTATACTCCAAGCACCGTTAAATCATAGCCGTAGATCAAGGAATTTTATTTTTATATCTGAAGGCCGAAGTTTACGCGGGATTTGATTCTTTCTGAAAAATCAGGATTGTTTAAAATTTGAAAAGATTTGGTTTAAAAACGACGGTTGGTATCATTAGACTTCCTCGAATTCTGCTCTTTCTCAGAAAAGGCTACACGTGTTTCCGTCTGTCAGAAAAAGATACGCGTGATCTTGAGAGATTGGATTTGAAATCTGGCGACCCTTCGACTCTTCAAAGATCTCAAGTTTAGGTCATGACATCGCATTTTTAAGATCGCACGTTAAAAGGAAGCTCCATTTTGTCCTAAAGAACTAATGGAGATGGGGGGCAATTGTTGTGCGGTCTAAAATCTTATGTTAGGTCGCATAAGTAAGGATTAAGTTCGACCTCCTCCGTGTAAGTTATGGGCGACCTCTTCCGCTTAGGTTATATGCGACCTCCTCCGTGTAGTCGTGTGCCCTCTTTTGCATAAGTTATGTGCGACCTTCTCTGTATAGGTTGTGGGTGACCTCTTCTAAAAGAAAAGGGAAACAAGTCTATGCTTCATCAAACAGGAAACCTGCGAGGAAAGGGAAACAGAAGTCCTCTATTTATGTATGATTTTGAACTTATAGCTAATTTCTTTTGTGTTAGCCCTTAAACCAAAGTAATTATTTGGTGAATAATGATCCTAGGAACCTTATATATCACTGGAAACACAAAATTTAGGTGGAGGATTAAATTTAAACCTAAGACCCCAAAGATTGCTATTTATGGAATTAAGTGTTTTCATGTGTGGTAGATTAAGTTTTCCATATTTTTAATCTGATTTCTTAAACTTATTGTATATATTTTATTGATTCTATTAGTTATTACACTTATTTTATGGCTGATTATGATGGCACACAAGTGTAAAAGTCGTTTAAACTTTGTAAAATATTGAAAGGAATTCAAATGCACTTATGTTGTTCCAAATGATCCTCTTTGATGTGTATATGTGGGAATTGGATTGTTAATTGTTATGGCAGGTTTAAAACCATGATTTTAATCATGTGGGAATGTCCCTAAAATAGGGGAGGTGCTGTCCAAATATTTTTTAAAATGAAATGGCACCATTTAGGAGCAAATGGACTTGTTTTTACAAAATTATGTGTCATTTTGGATCATTTTGTGCTAATGAACTAGCATTCATATTTTAAATACTTTTGAACAGTTTTTCAATGCTAGTTATTGACTACCAAGTACCTTAAGTGATTTATACACTCCTGAGTCATTTTAAGATTAAGTTTTCTAAATTGGTGAAAGTTTTGATTTCGGTATTGGTTCAAATATCTTAACGCATTCTTTTGTAAAATGTGCACCTTGAATAATAGTAATTTATGACAGGTAATTAGCACACCAATCTCTAGAGGATATTGACCCTTTCCACTATCAGTTTCTATTCAAGACACGAGGTAAGTAAAGACTTACAACTGTATCACAAGAATTACATGGAAGATGTCATTATGTGAAATTTACTTATTCTTGAAAGTTACAAAATGGCATATGCATGGCACGTATTCAATGCAAATTGAGAATTTCATTATAGAATATTTAAAAGTGAGTACCGTTGTACCAATTTTATAAGATAAGTTTTAATGGCAATTGCTAGTCTATGGAGCTGGGTAGGTAAGTCTGTTGATGCAGACTCTCCCGTTGAAGCGGGACTTGCGGATCTTATGACGTGTCTCGTTGAAGCGGGACAATATTAGCGCGGTGTGGGATGCCCCTTTGATGAGGGAAGGAGTTTTCAAAAACCTCACACGACGGTCGCACCTTATTTTTACTCTTGGCCAGAGTTTCCGCCTAATGTTATCACGGCCTATCGACTTACGGGACTAGCAATGCTCTAAGGGGCCCAATTATGAATAAGTTTTAACGAAAATATATGAACTAAAATGTTTAAGAAAGAAAAGGGTACAATGGGAACTTTACGAGATTTTTAAGCATACATAAGCATGCATAGGTTTTACTTACTGAGCTTTAGCTCATTTTAGTCTTGTGATGCAGATGAGGATGCACATTTTGGTGTTGACTAGCTGGTTGCCTGGCTTGCCTTTTTGTCACCGTGATCATACAGATGTAGACGAGCTTGACCTGTGGGTGACATTTTTTTTGTTCTGAGATATTTTGGTGTGGTGCCCAAGATTCTCACATGCATATTAAGCCAATAATAAATATGTTCTAATTGCATATTAGGCATCTAGAAGTCTTTAATACTAGTTTTGTAGCAACATACTCATTCATTATGTTATGTGCATTTACATACATGTTATTACACTAATGACTGTCGAAGTGTCCCAATGCAGTGTAAAGGTTCAATACCCTCAGAGAGAGAGCTCGGTGTGCTAAAAGAACAAANACTGCCGCAACTTTGTAATGTACTCAATGGCCCTATAAAGAAATGTTTTCGAAGAAAAGTGCATCAAAATGAAAAGTTATGAAAGAAAGAATACAATGGAAATTTCGATAAAGTTTATGCATGAAAAATGTTCACGAGCATGCATGATCTTTACTTACTGAGCATTAGCTCATTTAGTTCCTATGATGCAGATGAGGACGATTTTGATGTATAGAGTTACTAGTTGGCTAGCACGCTTTCTTGTCGCTGTGATCATACCGATGTAGACGAGCTTGACTTGTGGGCGGTGTTTTCTTTGTATTTTGTTATTCTGGTGTGTTGTAAATATTACTACTGATGGCAAGATAAACTGATAAGGAGTTTTTAGTTGTATATTTTGTAAAGACACTTTCAAAAAGTAATGCCACGCAGTTTCTTTTGTTATAGAGTTTAAAAAGTTTAAATTTGGCCCACCTTTTTGCAGAACCAAAAATATGGTTTATAAAAGAATAATGCATCCTAGATTAACCTACATAGTCAGGTAGTTAAGCCAGGGGGGGCATTACAGACCAGTGGACTACCACTATGACTATACCACCTTGCCCATCATGTTGAAAGAATCAGTGTCATAAGGGTGCAGGGTTATACTACAAATGTGGTCAAAGTTGTCATTTTATTAAGAACTTTCCTGAAATGAAAAATTATCTGTAGAAACCTAGTGGAAGGCTGTATGCTATGGCTGAGACAGTTGTTCGAGACGAGACTGAGACAGACCCATCTGTTATCACAGGTGAGATATTTATTTTTGGCACCATACCTCATACATTAATAGATTCAGGATCCACACATTCACATGCATCATTAACATTTGTGAGGAGATTGGGTCGTCCAATAGATCAAATGAGTACTCCATTTAGTACCACACTCCCTTTTGGAGAGGTTATGTATTCAGACAAAATTTTGAGTGCTTGTCCTATTATAGTAAATGATAGAGAATTATTTGCAGACTTGATTGTGCTTGATATGAATAATTATGAAATTATTTTGGGTATGGATTGGCTATCATAGTATTTTACTAAGATTGACTGCAAAAAGAAAATGTTGACATTTCATCCTCCTAATAATGACCAGTTTATACTTGTGGGTACTTAGAGTAAAGCAAAGTTTCCTTTGATATCAGCTATGAAAGCTCAGAAATTGCTAGAAAAAGGTTATATAGGATATTTAACCAGTATCGTTGATACATCTGTGGAGCAGAAATTTAGACCAAAAGATGTGCTAGTAGTGCAAGATTTCCTGGATGTGTTTCAAGAAGATTTTCCTGGTTTACCACCTGTAAGAGAAATAGACTTTGTTATCAATTTGGTACCAGGTACTGCACCTATTTCTAAGACACCATATAGGATGGCCTCGGTAGAGCTAAAGGAGCTAAAGAGTCAACTACAAGAGTTACTAGATAAAAGATTTATACGTCCTAGCTTTTCACCGTGGGGTACACCAATCTTATTTGTGAGAAAGAAAGATGGAAATTTGTGATTGTGCATTGACTACAGAGAACTTAACAAAGTGGCTATTAAAAATAACTATCCCCTACCTCGCATCGATGATTTGTTTGATCAACTATAGGGTGCTTGTATGTTTCCAAAGATTGATTTGAGGTCCGCTTACCATCAATTGAGAGTTAGAGATGAAGATATCCTGAAGACTGACTTTAGAACTCGGTATGACCATTATAAGTTTCTGGTTATGCCATTTGGTCTAACCAATGCTCCAGCAGCATTTATGGATCTAATGAATATAATATTTAAGGAATTCCTTGATAAGTTTGTTATTGTGTTCATCGATGACATTTTAGTATACTCATGATCTAGAGAAGAGCATATAGAACATTTGAGAACTACCCTTCAGATATTGAAAGAGAAGGAGTTATATGCTAAATTCAAGAAATGTGAGTTTTGGTTAGAAAAAGTGTCATTCCTTGGTCACGTTGTTTCTCAGGATGGGATTTCTATTGACCCCGCCAAGGTTGAGGCAGTTAACAATTGGTCTAAACCTACCAATATTACAGAGATCAGAAGTTTTCTAGGTTTGGATGGTTATTACAGAAGGTTTGTTAAGGGATTCTCTAAAATTACCATGCCACTTACACAATTGACCAGGAAGAGTAACAAGTTTATATGGACCGATAAGTGTGAGAAAAGTTTTCAAGAATTGAAGCAGAGATTAATTTCAGCACCGGTCCTAACTGTACCTTTAGGTACATAAGGGTTTGTTATTTATAGTGATGCTTTGAAACAAGGTCTACGATGCGTCCTCATGCAAAATGGGAAGGTTATCACTTATGCTTTAAGATAGCTAAAGGATTATGAGTGTAATTATCCTACTCATGATATAGAACTGGCAGTAGTGATATTTGCATTGAAGATTTGGCGACATTATCTGCATGGTGTTCATTGTGCAATTTTTACCAATAAAAAAAATTTGAAGTATATGTTCACTTAGAAGGAATTGAATATGAGGCAAATATGTTGGCTAGAATAGGTAAAAGACTATGATTGCAATATCAGTTATCATCCAGGAAAAGCCAATGTTGTGGCGGATGCACTTAGCAGAAAATCATCTGGTAGTTTGGTAGCTTTACATGAATTGGAGAAACCTTTGCGAGAGGATTTATACAGATCTAGTATCGAACTAATTACTGGGAAATTATCTGCTATGACTTTACAATCTACCTTGTTAGATAGAATTAAACAAGGCGAGAAGGACGATCCTGAGTTAATTGGATACAAAGAATTAGTAGAGTTAGGGAAAAAGCCAGATTTCACTATTTATGCTGAAGGAGTTATCAGATTTCAAGGTAGACTATGCGTACCAGATGATAGAAATATCAAGGAAGAAATTTTAGTGGAAGCACACAATACTCCATATTTAGTCCATCCAGGTACTACTAAAATGTACAATGATTTGAAGATTCTTTACTAGTAGGCAGGAATGAAAAAGGATATTTTCAAATTTGTGGAACGTTGCTTAACATGTTAGCAGATAAAGGCTGAACACAAGAGACCAGCAGGAGAGTTGCAACCACTACCGTTGCCTGAGCGGAAGTGGGAGGAGATCGCCATAGATGTTGTAGTTGGGTTACTGAAGACAGTATCTCGTCAAGATGTAGTCTGGGTCATAGTCGACAGACACACTAAGGTAGCTCATTTTATTCTGATTTCTATGACCTACTCCATGGTTACTAAATTGAAATTTAGTACTGTATTCCATCCTCAGACAGATGGCCAGGCTGAGAGGACTATTCAAATCTTGGAAGACATACTTAGAGCTTATGTTATGGACTTCGAAGGATCGTGGGACCACTACCTACCGTTAATTGAGTTTTCCTATAATAATAGCTTTCAAGCTACGATTGGTGTTACACCTTATGAGATGTTGTAGGGTAGAAAATGCAGATCTCTAGTTCACTAGGATGAGATTAGAGAGCGACATTATTTGGGTCTCGATATTGTTAGAGATACAGCTGAGGTAGTTGAGAAGATCAGAAAACGTATGATAGCAGCTCAAAGTAGACAAAAGTTTTACGCAGATCCAGAACGTCGACCTTTACATTTTTATATTAGTGATAAAGTATTTCTAAAGGTTGCCCCTATGAAAGGTGTCATGAGATTTGGAAAGAAAGGAAAGTTGAGCCTGAGATTTATAGGTCCATATGAGATCCTTGAGAAAGTTGGAAATGTCGCCTATAGGCTTACATTGCCCCCAGAGTTATCAAGTATACACAATGTCTTCCATGTTTCTATGTTGAGAAAGTATATATCAGACCTGTCCTATATTCTTAGCCAGGAACCGCTTGAACTAGATCCAAAATTGACCTATAAGGAACATCCAGTTCAGATTTTAGACAGAAAAGAAAAAGAATTAAGAAACGAAAAGATCCCTTTGGTGAAAGTTTTGTGGTGAAACCATTATATAGAGGATGCTAAATGGGAGCAGGAGGACAAAATGAGAAACCATCATCCAGAATTATTTGCTAAGCCAATTTCGAGGACTAAATTTTTATTAGGAGGAAAGGATTGTAATATCCTGAATTTCGTACGACACCCAGCTCCTTACAAACTTTAATAGTCAATAATAACATGACTCCACATCATTCATATTAAAATTAAATTTTTGCACATATTTTTAAGTGTTTGTTTTATAATATTATTTATTCTAATTAATATTTTCACCTAAGTACTTTTGCAATGAAATGCTCGAGACATGCTCTTTAGTACGAGCCTGATGTGCAATGAAGTAATTTATGGGATATAATTATACAACAGTTATTTTTTTTAATAGGCATGATTAATATTGTAATTATTTTATAAGTGGAGTATGTATTTTAATTTTTAAATATTCTAGTAATCTAGTGTGTATATATATAAATTTTTCTTAATATTGATCTTAAAAAAAATATATATATATATTTCACATTTTGATGCATATCATTCAAGTTTTGATATTGTCATATATTTTAGTGCTTTTTAATTAAATGTTTCTTTCATGTGTCTTATATGATCCTATGAATGTTATTACTTTAACGTATATGTGTATTTATAGTCATATTTATATTATTTAACTAAAATGATAATAGTGGTAATAAGATCAACTGACCCGTGGTAAGTCGGCAACCTCTTTGGCCACTTTTATATCGTTCTTTCTCGGTTTTCTCCATTTTCACGCACCTTCCTTCACTATCATCACCTTTTTGTTCTATTTACTATACTTAGTGTATCAGGTTTTGAGTGTTAGAGTCTATACTAAAATTTATTATAGTTAATATAACTTTTGTCTTATTTGATACGAACCCCGCCAACGTATGACGAAACCCGATACAAGGATGATGCCTAGGACCATTCTACAATCAGATTCGGATGCAAAATCTCAACCCAACACCTATAAAGAGATGTGAACCTTGGTATAAAGGAAGACGCCATAATCAAGGATGAAGAACTCAATTGATAAGTCAAGGAATGAACGCCACAGAGAAATCTGATAAGTACGAATAAGTTCGCAAAGAACCAAAGAGAAATTGCTCTCAAATTTTAATGGATTGTAATCTGCAAAACAAAGTTAGAAAAAGAAAGAACCTCACACACTTTCTCACATGTTTCACTCGAATAATGAATCACTCAAGTTCACTCGTGTCTCACTCTTATTCAGATTAGCTTTTACCCTCTTATATGCTCACCACTCTTGCCTTTTTCCACTCGTATTTTCTCAAAAGTTCTTATCAAACTAATTCAAACAACTAATAAGAATTTCTGAGCAATAATCCACACAAAAAACTCATCAAACAAATCAGGGTTTAATTTATATGCCTGGAATAACAGTTTCTAGAAATTGATAAGCAAAGAAAGCGAAACAAAGAAAAAAAAACGCACACAAAACTTTGAAGGCTAGGAACGTGATGAAAACAATGGATTTTCGGCTCAAAAACTGGAGTGAATTGTATATGGTTGGTTTAAAGTCGTAGGGCTCAGAATAAGCTTCGATTGGATATATAATATGTATTGTTTCGATAACTAGATCAGAAGTTACAACCATTTTACGGAAACACTATCAAAATCCTTTGATTCAGCTAGAAATTTCTTGATTTTTCTTCTTTTTTTTTTTTTTGGGTTTTCGATTTCAGGATTCTCTCTCTTTTTTTTAATTGAGAATCCAAATAATAACTGAAAATACAAATGCTAACTGAAAGACATAAAGATATAAATTCAGATTCAAAAGGCAAACAAGGAGGAATCTGAATTTGGCTACGACTAGAACAGATAATTCGGTTACTCTTTTTTTTTTTTTTTTTTAATGATTTAAATGAAATAAAGAAGAAAGAAATAAGGGCTGGTATGAATAAGAGAAAAAATTAAAGGATAGAATAAACTTGAGACTAGAATCCGACTGCTCTGATACCAAATGATACGAACCCCGCCAACTTGTGACGAAACTCGAAACAAGGATGATGCCTAGGACCGTTCTACAATCAGATTCAGATGGAAAACCTTAACCCAATACCTATAAAGAGATGTGAACCTTGGTATAAGGAAGACGCCACAATAAAGGATGTAAAACTTGATTGATAAGTCAAAGGATGAACACCACAGAGAAATCAAATAAGTTCTCAAGGAACCAAAGAGAAATTGCTCTCAAATTTTAATGAATTGTAATCTGTTCTTATTGAATGAAAAGTGTACATTATATAGGACTAGGCCACGAAATTTTATTCCTAAAAAGACCCTAAAATGCCCAAGGTAGCTTACCCAAACTAGAAAAGGAAAGTTGGAAACTATCCATCTAATAATTACCTAAATTCAGCCTCAATTAAAGGATATCAATCTGATTTTATTCCCTTAATTTTCAGCCTATTACATGCCACTAAACAAATAGAAATAGGCAAGTAAATCGTTTTGGGTAACTACCAATTTGCACCTAAAATAACAAAAATAAGAATGTAAACTATGACTTGGTGTCCAAGTCTTTACAAATCAAATTTCTATACGCCAATTAACTTTCTTGCACTTGAATTAAGCTTGTTATGGGCTTAGAAATCCGTTCATCTCCATCAATGGGCCTCCACGTGCATGCCTGAGCCCAAATCCCTTGAATCAGTCCACTTAACATGTTTTGGAAATTTTTTTGCACGTGCTCTTGTAATTGAACCAATGGGAACTTGGATAGGATCCGCATTCCATACTCTCATGCTTTCCATGTCCTCATCATTATTAAAGCACATCCAAGGTATCTTCTTAATCATTCTTTATTCTTTTTATAATACTTTCAGTTGTTTTCCTCTCACGACTTGTACATCATCAGCTTTAAGTATTATAACTAAAAGTAACTATAAATCTATGTGTGTATATTTTTGGAATCATGTATAGGTATGTGTCGAAAGTCCCTTGAAATTAAGTATCAATGTTATTTATTCTTTGAAATGATTCAAGTATTTACAACTTAGAATTTTATAGTGATCTTTGGCTAATTAATTGATTTCTCATGTATTCTCATATTAGGAAAAGTGGAGACATAAATTTTGTGGTGAAGTAGTTGTAGTCAGATTTGAATAAATCTATATGTTAGAGATTTTGTTGCACTTATCTTATCTATACAGGTGAATATATATAGCTAATCATTGGAACTTGTTAATTTTCTGAATTATGTACGTATATAAATATGCTTGAAGGAGGTTTTAGTAGTGTTTGGATATAAGAGTTTTATACATGAAAGTTAGATTGATTGATTAGCTTAATCTTCTTGTATTAACTACTTGGATAAGTGTTAATTATTTTTTTATTACCTATCATATGACTGTAAATTGTTGGTATATATGACTAGCTCTTTGTTTGTGTTCTTATCATTCTTTTAAAACAAGAATGAAGCATGTCATGCTTAGTGACTAGAATAGTATATTTGACTAATATTAGGGTGCGTCAGTTGTACCTTGAGCAAAAGAGCATTTCACTAGTGGAGATCCAATAAGTTCGGAATCGAAGTAAGTAACGTCACACCTACAATGTAAGAAATTCTTTATTCTGTGAATTTCTGGATATAGATTCTGTGGATTTGTGTACATACATAATTGTCATTCAGTTTTACATGAGACATGAACACGTGGTGTATTTATATTGTCTGACAAGTATTGATGAATAGGTGTGGCGGGCCAGCGCCCAAATATATGATGTGGTTCCTTTGGGAACACTTTGGTCCTCTCAGGGACATTATGGTTCCTTCGGGAACACTTTGATCCTCTCAGGGACATTATGGTTCCTACGGGAACACTTTGACAGTGGTATGGGGCAAACCTCTGCTGTACACAGAGGGGATTTTCTGGGGCTCGAGATCTCCGTATAGCTCATGATATGTTATACGTTCTCTGAGTGGCTCAGTATGCAATTCACGGTCTTGTCAGGCAATGAAATATACACAGGGATCCCAATGATATAATTATCTATTCTTTGTATTGTGCACTCTGTATCTGCATACATTACTTACTGAGTTTTGTACTCATTAATATTCTTACATTGTAGAAGGTACGGATGATATGTGAGTTGGAGGTGGAGCGCCGACTTTCTGACCGCAGCTTGTGTATATGAGCATTTTGACCCAGTGGTTTTCTAATAGAGGATTTTGTGTTTATTATGTATATTTATGAAAGGCCCATGTAGCGAGGGTATATATATGTATACATTGGAGTATGTATAATTATGAGTGGAATTTTTTTATTTCTTCTAAAAATTTTTAATTTCCACTATTTTATCAGTTCTAAGTCGAGTAATGTCTCCCAATTTCACTAAATATTTATACAAATACCCTTACGTATGTGTGTGCAATTGGGAGATGTGACAGTAATAACCTATCCTTTTAGAGGGGTAAAATGGTCATTTGACCTTATTTTGAAAAATATATATATACATATGTTTCTCTCTCTCTCGTCTTCTAACCCGACTCACTCTCACCTTCTCATCTTTCTCGTCGTACGGCCAAATGACGGAGCAACAGGACCAGCCGTTGCTGGCCCACGTCGCACCCCGCCACCGAGCCCACACGATGTGTGCCGCCAAGCCGAGTCGACTACCAAAGCTCCGAGGCCGCTGGACCATAGCATTGCCGAGGAGGAGCAAAACTCAGCCGTGGCTTCCATCACTCGCCGGTGAGGATTCTGGTGATGACAAGTCACAAACCATGTGGCATTCAAACCCTCTCGTCATGAGCTTTCTCCTCGTTTATATTTCACGATCCTATTTTTCCTAGAATGAAAGTTGCCATTGTTGGTAAATTGACCTAACACTTAAGAAAATCATGCATGTATGCAGAATATGGAAAAACACATGATCATATCATGAACGCATCGGAAAAAATTAGCGGATTTAGGTTTTAAAATTTTTACATAAAAACAGTTTTCATAACCATATAATGTACATGCATAATATACAGTATCATATACAACATAATTCAAATCTAGATACAAAACCCTAGCGATGAGATTAGGGTTTACCTCTTGTAGTGTGTTCGCGTGTTCCTCCTTGATCTCCTATTGATGGTGATCAAACCTCCAACCCTAGATCAGCTGGTACATTGACCTAATACTTAGGACAAACATACATGCATGCATATATGGAAAATACATGATCATATCATGAACGCAGCGGAAAAATAGTGGATTTAGGTTTTAAAATTTTTTACATGAAAACAGTTTTCATAACCATATAACACAAATGCATCATATATAGGATCATGTACAACATAAATCAAATCTAGATACAAAAACCCTAGAGATGAGATTAGGGTTTACCTCTTGTAGCATGTTCACGTGTTCCTCCTTGATTTCCTATTGATGGTGATCAAACCTCCAACCCTAGATCTTCTTGTCTATGCTCTTGCTCTTGGTTGACGTAGCGAGTGGGCACCAAGTCGAACCTTCGTTGGAGAACAATCAAGAACTCCTTCTTAATCCTATGGAACACTGGGATGTGAGATGAGACTATGAGATTGTGAGAAACATTTTTCTCTCTCCCTTAGCCTAGGTTGGCCAAAATCTCTTTCTCTCCCTATGCCTTATGCGTGTGACTCTATATGAGTTACTGTGTAGTTTTTCCTCTCATATATCTTATATATATGAGACCCAAAACTGCTAACCCTAGTCCAATTAGGATTGGGCTTGTTCTCCAATTTGGG
>JXTB01000895.1:25624-66284 GCA_002914805.1 Parasponia andersonii | reverse complement strand
ATATATATATATATATATATAAAGGAAAGCCTAGTAGATAATAAGGAGATAGTATGTATTATTTTCTACAGAGCCTCCATAAATTAGAGAGAAAAAGAAGGGAGTCTTTCTATTCTCTATAGAACAAATCCTTGCAATCTCATGTGTTGAAAAAATTGTAAGGGCCTAAAGTGTGAGTTTAAGAGATTGTACGTAATACCCACACGTTCATCCAGTTTTGCTTGAGGCTTGGATTCGAAGATCATTGTTGAGAAAATAGTAAAGTTATGATCCGCTAATAGGCTATATGAGATATTTGATCTATTCTCTTTGTATGTTCCTATTTGTTATGAATTGATACTATGCACCCATATAGTCAATTGTTTTGAGAAAATTTTTGAATGTTCCTGGGCCAATCTTCCGCTGCGAAAACCATTTTTAAATCCTACACCATATTCATCAATCTCCACAGTAATTTTAACTCTATCTTGTCGATTCTTCATAATTTTTGGCATTAGATCCTCTAGTTTGTGGTTTTTCTTGTTGAGAGGAAAAAGTGACGTCCTCTTCCATGTTGCTATCTCCTCTATCTGATGACAAATGAGCATCTGGAATGCTATTATTCATACCAACCTACTGAAAAAAAGAAGTAAAAATGTTAATTCTCAACTTTTAACATGAGTACGACAATAATTTAGTAAATATAAGACAACAAATTTTTACAATTAACAATAAAAAAATATCCTACTATGCAAACAAATAAGAAACTTAGATTAAAGCTCACCTATCTAATTTTGTTTTCCTTTCTTAGAATTCACTCCCAACTTATATTTTTTCCTTTCTAGTCTCTACACATATCCATTTACCTTCTAATATTATTAAACTCAACTTGTCATACATTTGATATTTGACTGGACTTGCTTTTATGGATTATAGTCTTTTGATTTGTCAAAAGACTAACCTCTATGAAATTAGAGGCGAACTATCGCATATTAAAGGTTATGATTTACGAATTGACAGGAACATCAAATAGTTAAGAACACTATATGTTAAAGTCACTTTAAAGTCTTATAAGTTTCATAAAATAATTAAATCTATGATCTTAGTACTTATTTTGTGAATTGGTTGATAATTTTGTCAAAATAGCCATTGAGAACAAAATTGTCGACAACATTATTCCTTGATAGAAAGATGGTAACTTAAAGGCAAATATGTGTTGGACGGGTATTATGCTAATTTCTCCAATCCAACTATGACATTGTATAAGGATTCTATATGTTGAATAGAATATGCTAAATGAATAGGTTAATCAAGACTAATTGATTAAATCTGTAAAATCCTAAATTTTGTAAGGGTAATTAAGTAATTTTAATTCAAGAGTATTTTGGTAATTCTATATTTTTGAATTATTTGCAATTAAATTATCGGTGTTGAACCTAGACAAAATAAAGTCTAGGTGCATTTGGGGCAAAAGTGAAAAAAGAAATTACAAACCGTTGACAAAAGTGTAATTAAGAAGAGACTAAAGTAAAAGAATCTTTTTAAAATTTGTGGTCAAAGTAGAATTTTATAAAAAATTTCAGTCAAACCAGATTACGCCACGTGTCCCACTACTATAGTTTCCGAAAATTGCATATAAATCCCCCAACTCTTTCTTCTTCCTCACCGAAATCCCCCGAATCCTCTCCACTGTCACTGTTCATTCGCCGAGCAACCAGCCGCCGCCGTACCCGATGCGCACACCCGCCGTGACCAGAAGACGCCGACGAAGCCACGTCTACAACTACTATCCAGGTTCGACGCCCCTCGTCAGATAAAAAGCAGTCCGAAGCTTCCGCCTACCGATCGGATTTTTGCTTGCGTTTCTCCGTCCAGCATCCAATCAGCTCAACTCCGGCACCGTTCAACTCGTCTCAAATACAACTTTTATTTTCGACCACTCTCAGCCTCTAACTCGATTCTGCTAAGAAGTTGACTACTGTAGCAATTTTATAATATTAAATTTTGTGGTATTTTCGTAATTATTTCGAAATTGAGTTATTCATCCCGAGAAAATTTTACCACATGAAAAAGGAGTTTGAAACATGAAATTTCATGATTTTGAAGTGTTGAAACAGTAACCGGAAGATCGTTCATAATCGAAATGAAATTGTGGCATTTTTCTAATTATTTTCCAAATGTGGTATTTTTATAATTTTTGGATTTTTGAGCTCATTTAATGCTCGGGACCTCGAAACTGAGTTCTGACTTCGAATTTGGACTCAGTGAGATCGGAACACGGATTTTGATATAAAATACCACTATTTTCTGAAGTGGCACAAAAATCGAGAAAATAGCTCGTGAATTGCACCGTTTTGTGTGCCACAGCTGGTTCAGTCCCGGGACCCGTTTTCGATGAACTTTATATCTAACCCAATGTTTTTGGGTGTTCTGAATTCAGTGGTGACCTCTGTTTCTCAATCTGATACTCTGTTTGAAAAGTCAACTTTTCAAGTGAATGTGACGAGATTCGAAAACGACTATCTGAATAACCAAGTGATCAATTGAATGTATTTCTAGAGTCGTTAGCTCAGCATAACTACTATCTCAAGGTAGGGGATCCAATTTTCTTGTTTTCTATTATTTCCATTAAAATTGGAATTTATTCTGAAAAATGAAATTTCATGATTTTATTAAATTGAATTATTTGAATAGTTATTTTAATGAACTATGAATTTGTGAAATATTGTGGACTGCTCTAGATATTTTTACATATGATTTTGTACAAGTTTTTATATTTGGGATTTGGTAAAACCATAGAAACTGTACTTTTGGATTTTTTTAAGTACAAAATAGATTTTTAATTAAAAATCAAAGCATGTCTAGAATGTTTAACCACTACATGGTTATTTGAGACTCCATATATGGCACATTTTATATGATCATGCATGAGAGTCGTCTTAGGCATCACAGTATTGTAGTAGGCGGACTAGTACACCCGCCTTCAGTGAGAGCTCGTAAGCCTGCGCGGAATTTGTTTTCTGACTATCTCCATTTGGTAGGCGTAGTCATTCGGTGCCCCTTCGATTTGGTAGAATTAGACACATGGGTATCCCTTTGATTTCCAGAGATAGATGTCAGGCAGGGAGTACTCAATACATGTAGTATATGTTACTCTAGTCGTGATGTGAGAATGAGAGCTCATGTGATGTGTTGATTTATGTGATATGCATTATGCTTATTTTATTAAGATTTTTATATGTTTTGACCTGGATATCTGGTTTTAGTTTTTAGCATAGTTTTCTGTAAATGGTTTAAATCCTTAATATTTATAGAAATATTTTCCAGTACTACTAACCATGTAAATGTCTTGAGAATTATAAAAAAACTTTCCCAAAAAGGGAAATTGGGTAAACTACTGAGCATTTTATGCTCACCCCCCCTACTTTCTCCACAGGTGGTGTCCAGTGTAATATTGACGATCAATAAGTGGAATAAGATGCTATTTTTTACTTATAGTTTCTGACTTGGTAATGCTAGGAGTGTGAATTTAAGACTTGTGTTTAAGTCTTGTTAAATAATTGATTATGCTAGTATTCAAATTAAGTGTGTTACTTTGAATATATTTGTAAACTATATATGTCATATTAGCTTGATGTTGAAGTGTGAATGATGATGGTAAGTGAACTATTTGAAATTTTGTTTTTCAAATAATTTTTCAGTCTATATTTATTGGTGACTATGAACTGTGGGATAAGTTCACTGGTTAGGATTCCAAATACTTTTGTTTATCGTGCTGTTTAAAAGAAAATAAAAAATAATAATAATAAGGAATTTCTCATTGTATCGAAATTTCCTTCTGCCATTACCCTGGGTTTTGGGTCGTGACAGAAATTGTAGTATCAAAGCCAGAGTTTTAAATACATCGAATATAGCACCATTAAACTAGATTGAAATTGTTTTTGTGACGATATGCATCATTACCTCACTAATAATTTGGTATATCATTTCAGACTTTCAAAGATGCCTCTTAGAAGAGCTCTGAGGTGCCAACCTTGTGCCGAGCCCCCTCCAATTCCACAAGACTTTAACCAATCTTTTGAAGCAATGCATCATGCTTTCCTTGAGATGCAAGGTCCTAACCATCAGCCTCAACCTCAACCATAGCAAAAGCGTCAACCTGATCAAGCTGACTATCTTCAGAAGTTTATGCACATTCAGCCTAGATAGTATGATGGAACCCCTGACCCACTAGTTGCAAATGCATGGTTGCGTGAGATGACACGACACTTTCGGACCCTGGGTACTCCTAGAGAGTTTTGGGCTATGTTTGTTATCTCTCGCTTAACGGGAAATGCTATCCATTGGTAGGAGACAATTGAGGTTATGCAAAATGTAGAAGGTGTAACATGAGAAGAATTTGAGAGACTTTTCAAAGTATATTATGCAAATGATGATCAACAAGCTGAAGTGGTTGGTCATTTTGAGAGACTTACTCAAGGGAATAGAACATTAAACCAATACCTGATGGAGTTCAAAGAATTGGCAAGCCTTGCCCTTAGCCCAGCGGTGAGTGACACTTACCGAATTGCGAAGTTCAAGAATGGTCTGAATCGAAACATCCACAACTGTATTGCTATTCACTCATTTGCCACTCTTTCTGAAGTATTGTTAGCTGCCCAACGAGCTAAAGCCGTAGAAAATGAGTAGGGTGAAAGAAAGAATAAAAGCAAAGAGAGAAAACTGAACAAGAGGAACTAAGGACAATGGTTTACCCAAGGTTCACCAAACTGCGAAAGCTACACTGGTAGTGGTTTATCAAGTAAAAGGAGGTTGAGTTCTTATACGTGTTACCACTGTGGTCAGTAGGGCCATAAGAGGAATGAGTGCCCAAAACATTTACAGAAATCCCTTCTTTCTCAGGGAGGACCACTTGGAAGTTATTCTGGTTCAGCACCTCCCTAGAACACTCAAGCTAGGTCTTAGCAATCTTAGGGTATTTCTCAAGCTTTTTCGTCTCCACCACCTTACCAGCACTAGTACTGCTCCCAGGGTTATACTTAGAATTTCTAGACTCCTTAAGCTTCAGGGAGTCAAGGAGGGCGTGGATATAGTAGCAGTGGTCCAGGATCTAGCACCATTCATCCTGGACAAGCAAGAAGCAATAAAGGAAAAGGAAAAGTCACTGGCCAAGCTTATGCAATTTCTGGAACTAATGGTACCAATGAACACACTGGCCGAGGTGTTGTTGACGGTATGGTTCTTATTTTATATTCTTAGGCATGTATTTTGTTTGACAATGGTACATCTCATTCATTCATATCCTTGTTATTTGTTCAACTTTTGGGGTTAGAATTTTCTGAGTTGGATTATGCCTTGACTTTGGAAATACCTTTGAGTGGAGTAACTGATGTGTCTGGTGTGTGTAAATCTTATTGTGTGGTGATTGATGGTAAAGAATTACTTGCTGATTTAATTATATTACCAATGAAACAATATGATGTAATACTCGGTATGGATTAGTTATCCAAGTATCAAGCTATTGTCGATTGTTATGATAAACGAGTGACTCTTTTTTTGGATGATGGACGACCTGTAATATATCAAGCCCAAATGAATTTATTGAAATCAAGTCCTGTTCTGAAAACCTATTTGGGTGGTAGGAAGAAACTTGAGTGTTATGGAAACTTGTTTGCCATTGATGGCGAGATGAGAACTAATGATCAGGACCTATGGATTCCGGTGGTGAGTGAATATCCAGAGGTATTTCCAGAGGATTTACCAGGGCTACCATCAGATAGGGAGATCGAGTTCTGTATTGATCTTGTTCCTGGAGTACAGCCAGTTTTTATTCCAGCCTACCGCATGGCTCATGCAGAGATGAACGAATTGAGGGAACAATTGGATGATTTGATATCTAAGGGTTTCATTCGGAGTAGTACTTATTCTTGGGGTGACCCTATTTTGTTTGCCAAGAAAGCTGACGGTACTTTAAGGCTGTGTGGGGACTACAGGAAGTTAAATCAGCTGACAATAAAGAACTAGTATCCTTTTTCAAGGATCGATGAGCTGTTTGATCAACTTGATGGATCAAGATTTTTCTCTAAGATTGACTTGAGGTCAGGTTATCACCAGTTGAAGATAAGAGAGGAAGATGTACCGAAAACAACATTCAGAATTCATTATAGTCACTTTGAGTTTCTGGTAATGCCTTTTGGTTTGAGAATATGCCTGCAGCTTTTATGGACCTCATGAATCGGATTTTCAGGCCATACTTGGATTATTTTGTGGTTGTTTTTATTGATGATATCTTGGTGTATTCTAAGACTCAGGAAGATCATGCCGAACATCTAAGGATAGTGCTTGAAGTTTTGAGAAGTCAACAATTATATGCCAAAAGATCAAAATGTGACTTCTGGATGTCAGAAGTTAAATTTTTGGGGTATGTAATTTCTCAAAAAGGTATCTCAGTCGATCCTACTAAGGTAGAAGCTATTCTAAAGTGGGAAAGACCAAAGAATGTGATAGAGATACGAAGTTTCCTCAGTTTAGCAGGCTATTACCGTCGTTTTGTTCAGAATTTCTCAAGGGTTGCATTACCATTGACAAGGTTGACTAGGAAGGATGTCAAGTTCATTTGAGATAGTAATTGTGAAGAAGCTTTCAGGAAATTGAAGTACAGTTTGATAACTACACATATTCTTACAGTTCCTGAGAGTAATTAACCTTATGTAGTGTATATCGATGCTTTTAAGATGGGATTGGGATGTTATCTGATGTAAAATGATTGAGTTGTAACATATGCTTCTCGTCAGTTGAAGCCACATGAGAGGAATTATCCTACCCATGACCTGGAGCTTGCAGCAATAATTTTTGTATTCAAAATTTGGAGTTGTTATCTATATGGTGTGAAATTTGAAATATTCTCTTGACTATAAGAGTTTGAAATATCTCTTCACCCAACGGGATCTGAATTTGAGGCAACGAAGATGGGTTGAGTATATGGAAGATTATGACTTCGAACTACAATACCATCCTGGCAAGGCCAAACTTGTAGTTGATGCCTTGAGTAGAAAACTGCTTAGCTCATTAGCGGCACTTATATTTCGAGATATGAAGAACTTATTGGCAATTGGTGATTATGACTTGTAGTACTTCGAGTCTGGAAACACTGCTTACCTCAGTAATGTTGTTGCCACGCCTGCGCTTCTCCAAACTGTGTAGCAAAGTCAATGGCAAGACCAAGAGTTGAGAACGATCTGGAATCAACTCAAAAGTGGTGAACAATTAGAGGGTTGGAGTACAAATATAGAAGGATTTATGCTTTTCAAAGACAAGCTAGTAGTAGCTAATGATCCTCATCTTAGAGAGACCATTCTCACTGAAGCTCATAAGTCCAACTTTGCATTATATCCTGGTAGAACAAAGATGTATCATAACCTGAAGAGACAATATTGGTAGAAAGGTATGAAACATGACGTAGCTACTTTTGTGGCTAAGTGCATGACATGTCAGCAAGTTAAAGCTGAACACCAGAGACCAGCTGGACTATTACAGCCTTTACCCATACCAGAGTGGAAGTGGGATAAAATCACTATGGACTTTGTAATGGTTTGCCTACGACCCGAAGAAAGAACGATGTAGTTTGGGTGATTGTTAATCCTATGACAAAAACTGCTCATTTCATACCGATCAGATCTGATTTTTCACTCAACAAGCTTAGTCGTCTCTACATTGACAATATTGTTCGATTACATGGAGTGCCATCAAGCATAGTTTTGGACAGAGATCCAAGATTTACTTCTAAGTTCTGGAAAGCTTTGTAGAGAGTTTTGGGAACAGAATTAAATCTCAGTACTGCTCACCATCCTCAGACAGATGGCCAATCTGAGAGGACTATTCAGATTCTAAAAGACATGCTTCGCTCTTGTGTACTGGATTTTGGTGGAAGCTGGGATGATCACCTGTCATTGGTGGAGTTTTCTTACAACAACAGCTACTAAACCAGTCTTGGCATAACTCTATATGAGGTATTATATAAGAGACCATGTAGATCACCTTTGTGTTGGGCTGATGCAGAGAAGCGTGTCATTCTTGGCCTAGAATTGGTACAAGAGACTACTGAGAAAATTAATAAGATTTGACAAAGACTTAAAGTCATGTAGAGTCGACAGAAAAGCTATGCGGACCTAAATAGACGTGAAGTAGAGTTCAAAGTTAGTGATCAAGTATTCTTAAAAGTTACGCCAAGGCGTGGGATCACTAGATTTGGGCTTAAAAGCAAATTGGCTCCAAGATATATTGGACCATTTGAGATTACTTCTAAACTTGGGCCCGTAGCGTATTGCTTGGAATTACCACCACAATTGGGCCGAGTGCACAATATTTTTCATGTCTTGTGCCTGATCCATCGCATGTTATTTAATATGTGGAAATGCCATTACAAGGGGATATAACATATGAGGAGCAACCAGTTCGAATACTGGGGAGAGAACTCAAAGTGCTTTGAAATAGGCAGATACCACTTGCCAAGGTTCTTTTGCAACACCATAAGGAAGACGAAGCTACTTGGGAGCTAGAAGCAGAAGTGTATGAAAAATATCCTCATCTATTTAATTTCCAATTTGAAGTTGTACTTTGACCCTTATATCCGAATTTCAGGACAAAATTCTTTTAAGGGGGAGAGGATGTAAAATCCTAAATTTTATAAGGATAATTAAGTAATTTTAATTCAAGGGCATTTTGGTAATTCTATATTTTCAAATTATTTGAAATTAAATTATTGGTATTGAACCTAGACAAAATAAACTCTAGGTACATTTGGGGCAAAAGTGAAAAAAGAAATTACAAACTGGGGACAAAAGTGTAATTAAGAAAGGATTAAAATGAAAGAATCTTTTTAAAATTTGTGGCCAAAGTGGAATTTCAGAAAAATTTTCGGTCAAACCAGATTACGCCACGTGTCCCACTACTACAGTTTCCGAAAATTGCATACAAATCCCCCAACTCTTTCTTCTTCCTCACTAAAGTCCCCCAAATCCTCTCCACTGTCACTGTTCATTCGTTGAGCCACCATCCACCGCCGTGCCCGACGCACCCGCATGCCGTGACCGGAAGATGCCGACGAAGCCATGCCTGTAACTGCTGTCCAGTTTCGCCGCCCCTCGTTAGAGAAAAAGCCGTCCGAATCTTCCGCCTGCCGATCAGATTTTTGCTCGCTGTTTCTCTGTCCAGTGTCCAGCACCGTTCAACTCGTCTCAACTCTAGCTTTCATTTCGACCACTCTCGGCCTCTAACTCGACTCCGGTGTGAAGTTGACGACTGTAGAAATTTTATAATATTAAATTTTATGGTATTTTTGTAATTATTTTGGAATTGAGATATTTATCTTGAGAAAATTTTACCACGTGAAAGAGAAGTTTGAAACATGAAATCTCATGATTTTTAAGTGTTGAAACAATAACCGGAAGATCGTTAATTATCGAAATGAAATTATGGCATTTTTCTAATTATTTTCCAAATGTGGTATTTTTATAATTTTCAGATTTTTGAGCCCATTTAATGCTCGGGACCTCGAAACTGAGTTCTGACTTTGAATTTGGAGTCAGTGAGATCGGGACATGAATTTTGATATAAAATACCACTATTTTCTTAAGTGACACGAAAATCGAGAAAATAGTTCGTGAATTGCACCATTTTGCGTTCCACGGCCGGTTCTGCACCGGGACCCATTTTCGACGAACTTTATATCTAGCTCAATGTTTTTCGATGTTATGAATTCAGTGGTAACCTGTGTTTCTCAATCCGAGACTCCGTTTGAAAAGTCAACTTTTCAAGTGAACATGGCGAGATTCGAAAATGACTGTTTGAACAACCAGGTGATCAATTGAGGATATTTCTAGCGTTATTAGCTCAGCATAACTATTATCTCAAGGTAAGGGATTCAATTTCCTTTTCTTATATTATTTTCATTAAAATTGGAAGTTATTCTGAAAAATGAAATTTCGTGATTTTATTAAATTAAATTATTTGAATAGTTATTTAAATGAACTATGAATTTGTGAAACATTGTGGACTGCTCTAGATATTTTTACATATGATTTTGTACAAGTTTTTATATTTGGGATTTAGTAAAACCATAGAAACTATACTTTTGGATTTTTTAAGTACAAAATGGATTCTTAATTAAAAATCAGAGCATGTCTAGAATGTTAAACCACTACATGGTTGTTTGAGACTCCATATATTGCACATTTCATATGATCATGCATGAGAGTCGTCTTAGGCATTATGGTATTCTAGTAGGCAGACTAGTACACCCGCCTTCAGTGAGAGCCCGTAAACCTGCGCGGGGTTTATTTTCTGACTATCTCCATTCAGTAGGCGTAGGCATTCGGTGCCCCTCCAGTTCAATAGGATTAGACGCATGGGTGTCCCTCCGGTTTCCAGAGATAGATATCAGGTAGGGAGCACTCAATACAAGTAGTATAAGTTGCTCTAGTCATGATGAGAGGATGATAGCTCATGTGATGTGTTGATTTATGTGATGTGCATTATGCTTATTTTATTAAGATTTTTATATGTTTTGATATGGATATCTGGTTTTGGTTTTTAGTATGGTTTTCTATAAATGGTTTAAATCCTTAGTTTTCATAGAAATATTTTCCAGTACTATTAACTATGTAGATGTTTTGAGAATTATAAAAAGACTTTCCTAAAAGGGAAATTGGGTAACCTTCTGGGCATTTAATGCTCACCCTCCCTACTTTCTCCACATGTGATATCTAGTGTAACATTGACGATCAACAAGCGGAATAAGAAGCTATCTTTTACTTATAGTTTGTGACTTGGTAATGCTAGGAGTGTGAATTTAAGAATTATGTTTAAGTCTTGTTAAATAATAAATTATGCTAGCATTCAAATTAAGTGTATTACTTTGAATATGTCTATAAACTATATATGCCATACTAGCTTGATGTTGAGGTGTGAATGATAATGCTCAGTGAACTATTTGAAATTTAGTTTTTCTAATAATTTTTCAGTCTATGTTTATTGGTGACTATGAATTGTGGGATAGGTTCACTAGTTGGGATTCCAAATACTTTTATTTATCGTGTCGTTTAAAAAAAATAAATTGGGTCGTGACAAAATCTCTATTAAAGGCATGACATTTAATCTAAAAATGCAGTATTAAGCCTTTAATAGAGTGTCTCTTTACTAATAGTATTTATATAAATATCATAATAAGAATTATTATGTATTTATCATACTATTGAAGCTTAGATTATTTGGATCCATTAGACCCCTTATCTAGCTCAATAAAGCTCATTATTTAGTTGGTGGTAATTGTGAAATTAGTTTCATGAAAATATGTAAAATAATGATTCTGCACAGAAGTTGGTATTTTTATAAATAAATTATATGAATTAAACATATTTATAAAAATACACCTAAAGCCGAAATTGAAGAACAAGTCCAATCCTAGTTGGACTAGGGATAGTAGTTTTTGGCCCTGTACATATAAGATATATGAGAGAAAAAACCGCACAGTGACTCTAAGTGAGCTACACGTGAAAGACAAAAGGAGAGAGTGTGAAAAATTCAGTCACCGTAGGCTAAGTAAGGAAGAAATAATTTCTGATTATTTCATACTCTGATCTCAAGTCCCTATATCCCAAAGGCTCAAGAAGGGATTCTTGATCGTTCTCCAATGAAGGATACAACTTAGTGCTCACTCGCCTCATCAACCTAGGGACAGAGCATAGACAAAAAGATCCAAGGTTAAAGATTTGATCACCATCAACAAGGAGATTAAGGAAGAGCACGCTACAAGAAGTAAATTCTAATCTCATCTCTAGAATTTATGTATTTAGATTTGATTTATGTTATACATGATCCTGTTTAATATATACATATTCTATGGTTATGAAAATTATTTTTATGAAAATTTTAAAACGTATATCTGCTAACTTTTCTACTGCATTCATGATCATATATTTTCTATAGTTTGTATAGATGTATGATTTTTCCGAAGTGTTAGATCAATTTACCAACAATTGGTATCAAGAGCATAGGTTCATATGTATAGCATAATATTGATCTAGAATTGTATTATCTAGATTATGTGATTGAGTTTAAATAATTTTTATTTGTGATAGTTAAATAATTTATAGTGATGAATGATATTAAATTACATATACTATTAATTTTTGTATAGTGAGAAAACTTATAGATTTTGAGTTTAGTAAAATTAGATTTGGATGTTCTTGAATTTTATGGTTAACAGATTTACGAATATGTTTCAAAAGGTTTGAAATTCAGAATTTTTTGATGTTGTTTTAATTTTTTTAGTATTTAAAAAAAATTGGTTGTCAATGCCCGTGCGCGACTATGTAGTCACAAGCGTGGCCAGCGTGTACCCATGCACTGCCAGCACGCAGCCCGTGCGAGACTCAAGCACGACCCACGCTGCACCCGTGCGCAGCCTACGTACATGACTAATGCGTGCAACCCATGCGTGGCCAACAGGTCGCGTACAGGCTGCGCGTGTTCTGCTTGAACGTCCAGTGCGGCATGCTGCACACGATCCGCCTGTGCATAGCCAGCGCGGGGCTTGTGCAGCACATTGGCACAGCCTATGATGAGCCAACGTGCGTTCTACACGCAGCCAAGCGGCACCACTTCGTCCTCGCTCTGTTGCTCCACTTCTCGCTGTCTTCCTTGGGTGGTGACGGCCTGTAGACCGATGGTGATAGTGTTTCTACCACTACCACTAAGTTCCAAATTAATTATTTTTAATTAATTGAATAATTATTTAATTTGAATTCAAATTTTGAAATAGGAAACTATTCAAGTGAGATTAGGATAGTTATCTATTTTGGGGTTATCCTATTTTAAATTTGATTTATTATAGGATAATATTAAATTTGAATTAATTAAACAAATAAGATATTATCTAGTTATTAATTTGAATTCAAATAGGATATCTACTAATTTTTGAAATTGGACAAGATTTTCTATATTATCTCTAGTATTTAAATTTTGAATTTAAATAGATAATGATTACTAGTAAATTTGAATTTATAGGATATCTACTAATTTTTGAAATTACTTAAGATTTTCTATTTCTTTCTATTTAAATTTTGAATATAAATAGACAACAACTATTGAAATTAATTTAATATTTAATGAGACTAAATATGATTAGATAATTATCCATAAATCATGATATTTTAAATTTGAATAATTTAAATTTAGTAACTATCTTTAATTTAAATTTGATTTAAATTAAAGATATAGTTTTTAATTAAAATTTGAAAAAAAAAATCTAATCAGATTAGATTTAAATAATTACTATCTATAGATTATTCAAATCATGATTAATGAAATTAATTAAAATAGAAAAGATTTGAATTTAATTAGATTAATATTCAATAGTTAATTATAATAACGATTTATCTAGTAGCTATTTTAATTATAGTAATTAGAATATAGTTAGAGTAACTAATTTGATTAGTAACTCTACTGATTAATGAGATTGATTATACAACTAATTAATGAGATTAATTAGTTAATTAACTCATATGATTAATGAATCAGAAAGTTATATTCTTTTATAAATTTAGATATGATCTTTATTTAATTATTAGAATTATTTGATTATAATTAGAACTATAAACTAGATAAATTAGAAACATTATATGAGTTATAAGTTTTTAATTAATTAAGATTAATTAAAAAGAGTTTTAACTATTTCCTAATTTAGAATATTACAATTAATCTTTTCTAAATATAGTTATAGGAATAGGATTTCTATAATTAAAATAATTATCTTTTATTATCCTTTAGATCTTATTGCGTTTAATATAGTATCTTAATAAGATCAAGATAAAATTAGATGTATTAACTAAATCTTTAATTAAATAATAATTAGATTATAAATGTGATTTATTCTCTAATTATTTAAATTATCCTAATAAGTCAATAATTTTAAAATTTTTTATATGTTTAAATTTAGATAAGAATTAGTTATGAAGTTAATTCTTACACATAAGATAATATGTTTTACTAGAAAACATTAATTATTGAATCTAATTAATTTTTGAATTATTGTTTAATAATCATTAATGTGATTAATTTTTATTATTTAATAATTATTAATATGATTAATAATTAATAATTAATATTAGTTAGTTAGATTAATTATATTAATCAAAAGGATGATAATACTATAAGGATAATTATTAGTTTTCATGATTTTTAAGGAAATTGGAGCTTGATTTTAATAAGATTAAAATGCTTTAATTTTGACTAAGAAAATATCTTAATTATGTGATACTTATGGTAATATTTTGTGCAGTGGTATTTGACATAAACTCTTGATAATTATGAGATTATGATAATATTTTATTTGAAATAAGGGATTTTGATAATTATGAGATAATTATATTTTTACAAAATACATTCAATATGACTATCATATTTAGTAGGAGAATTTTAAATTTTTGATTAAATTTTTATCCAAAATTATTTAAACCATACTTTAGTTTTGAAATGATTAATTTTGAGAAAATTAATGAATGTATATAAGTTGTTTATATTCATTACTTGCATTTATAATTATTTATAAAACTGTTATACAAAATATTTTTATAACTATTTACTTATTTTTATAAATACACTTGAAATTTAATTTGATTAAATTCTACTACTAAGAATCTTTAAAATTATTAGTTGAATAATTTAGAAGTTAAAGTTTCTTAGTTTGATTTTTCAAAACTAATGTTCTATACTAGACTTGGTTTAAATATCGTTTTTCAATTATTTATCTTTGGTTGAAAGATTGTTGATCAAATAATTGAATTTTCTTTTAGAAAAGTTTTACTTGAATGATTTACAATCCACAAATCTTCTTATTTGATCGTTATGTTCTGTATGCTTTTATTGTCTACTTTTATATACATGTGATGTATAATATAGTGTTAACACTTTGGCTTTAGAGACAATAATTATTCAATTATAGAACTATGTCTAGAATAGTATGTCATAATGTCTTAAATTAACTCATTCTCTCTAAGTCTCATTATTCGATATATATAATTGATTTTGTAGTTACTAAGTAAATTAGATAACGGAGTAAAATCAGAAATCCCTAATTTTTAAAAAGATTGACTGGGAGTGGGTATGAGATATCTATGGTCTCCATCATTGGTTCAATAGTTCTAAAGATATGTCTTGCCTCAGAATCTTGCTGAGCTCCCATAGGAAGGTTTTCATCTGGGTATCACTGGTATTGAATCTTCTGAGGATAAATCTGCGAGTGGACTTTACGTACTGATCTCTCATAGGAGATTGTATTGTATGAAAAAGCTTGTAAATTGAAATGATGGTTACATACTCAACATAGGATAAATCCTGTAGGAGCTATGTTTATAATTATATGGACCGATAAACGGGGTAATTAGCAAACTAGAATATGAGATATTTGTCTTTTTATCTAAAGTAAATTGTTCACATTTAACTTATAGATCTACATGACTACCCATAGGTAACTTGTAATCCATGGTAAGTTAAAATACCTTGAATATTTGTGACAGTCTTAGGGATTCTTCACAAGTATTTTATCGTGATAGGTTTAATGTTAAGTATTCTAAATTCTTTTATATTCAGATAAATTAGCAAAATTAGTTGAGCACTAGAAGGATCATAATTTGCATACTTGTTCATAATTTATCCTTAGTTTCCAAATGACCAATAAAAGCATAACACATAATCTTCTTGTTTGATTATATGTTATTAGATTTATATTTCCTGTTTTACTCTATGTGTACTATGATGTCTGACACGAATTGTCTGCTGATTTTAAATCAGTTACTTTGATTTATCAATCACAAGAGTTGGTGATTATGTCAAAGTTTATTCTTGATAATTAATATGTTTGTTGAGCTATTTATTATCTAACTTAAGACAATGAACACCCTTGTTGAGGTGTTTATTATCTTACTGCAAAATTCAATCAAAACAAAATATTTATATTTCGATTATTTTTCCTTTTATGTTCAATTGAGAATTAAACTTTCAGAATTTAATTGTGAACTGAATTTTTTATATTCAATTATGAATTGGATTTATTTTATGACTATTGTCTAATTGGGAATTTTATCTTTTTATAGGTTTTGAGGAAATACTTTTTCATAAAATAGATAAGATTTCCAAAAAGAGAATAGAGACAAAGGAATACTGTACATAGAATAGAATAAGGACATCTATGGAGACATTACAGTGTTCAATAAGCTTGAACGATAATCAACCTGAGGATACCTCTACTAAAAAGAGGTTTTAATCTTCTCTAGTAGTTAAATTGTCTTGAAGACCAAGAAAATCTCTCTCAGCTGAGGATATGCTAGATCTCTAGCTAGTGGACTCAGGAACTAATGTCAATGTCTACAACGACAAGAAGTGGTTCATTTAAGCAAATCAATTAGCTGATACTGGTCGTCATGTGGAAGTTGGAAACAATCGAAGAGTTCAAATTAAAGGCATAGGGTTCAAATTAAAGGCATAGGCTATACTTACCTAAAGATCAATGATGGCTCTATAATCATGAAAGATTGCTACTATGCATCGGAGTTTAATATGAATACTCTCTCAATGTCAAAGATGTATAAAGGAGGCTACTACTTCATATTTGATAAGAAGGTGCGCGTCTTCTATAACAATCTATTGGACTGTATAGGAGAAATGCAAAATAGACTTTATGTTCCGACCTCAAAGCCACAAAGTACATCATCTTCAATGATGAGTATTAGTAATTTAATAATGAGTATTAGTAAACTCTAAGAGATGGTGAAAGACATTAGGAAGGAACGCAACACCATCGATTGGCACAAGCGACTCGGACACATGCCATATTCAGAAATTCACAGGCTTATGGAGTTGGATCACTTACATGAAGTAGACATTAGTAACGATATAGACTACGAAGATTGCAAAAAGCCAATAAAGTATAAGCATCATCTTGCCACTCGTTATGAGAAAGCTAAAGCATATTTAGAATGCCTATATACATATCTATAAACTAATGGAGATAGTTTTCTACAACATGCATACATTATTTGTCACTTTTGTTTATGAATATTCAGACTTTGGTCAAGTATATCTTCTAAAGAAATGCGATGAAGTCTTAGATGCTTTCCATAAGTTTGACAAAAAAGTGCGGATGCAACACAACACTAAGGTCAAGAAGTTCAAAATTGAAGCTGAACACAGAGATATGGATTCTCTACTTGACCTACTGAGGCCAACACTAACTGATCTTGCTATTCCTTACGAATATACGACTATCTATGAGCATAGTCATATAAGAGCTGCTGAGAGGTACAACATCAAACTTAAGCATACCATCGAGCTGATATACAAGAAGTTG
Source organism: Parasponia andersonii (assembly GCA_002914805.1). NCBI lineage: Eukaryota > Viridiplantae > Streptophyta > Magnoliopsida > Rosales > Cannabaceae > Trema > Trema andersonii. The sequence goes on along the minus strand of JXTB01000895.1, from coordinate 48,901 downwards.
CTGCTATCGAAAAGATGCTGGGATTATGTTTTGAAGACGGTTTTGTACATCCTCAACTTCATTCCATCGGATAAAGTTGCTTCGACACCTTTTCAAATATGGATGGGCTAACTTATAGCATCTAAAAGTATAGGGGTTGCAAATTATACTCGTGCAAGAAAGTAGGAGACGAAGTTGACAAGAATTCATAAAAATATTTTCTGCTTGGCTATCCGAAGGAAGAGAAAGGATACCTTCTTTATAGAAAATCTACTAATACTACCTTCATTAGTAGAAGTGGAGACTTTTTGGAAGATGAGAGAGAAGTTTGTCAAGAAAACGATAAAGAAAGAGCTTATGATCTTCATTTCTTTTCTTAGTCACTTAAGTTGTTAGTTGAATACTTAGTTTTTACTTTTATTAATTTTAGTCATTTGGAACATTTTCGGGTGTTTTAGTATGTTTAATTTGAGTAACTGCTCTTTGGACAAGTGAGAGATTTTTGGGATATTTGCCCTAAAAATTAAATTTCCAATTTTACCTTTTAGTGTAAACAACTTTCTCTTATATGCAATTATGATATTTGCACAACTTTTTTTTATATGCAATTATGATATTTGTTAGATTAAACTATCTCAGTTGAATAGTTTACTTATCTAAAACAGATTCTATGACTTTATTTGTGTATAAAGAAATAAATATGATTAAGTGTTAGTTATGGAGAGACTTATTTCTTTATCTAAATCTAAATTAACTGGTTCACAATCTATAAATAAAGATGGAATATTTTATTTACTAAAGATTGTAGTGTTTGTTAATCTCAATAGAAATTATGTCTCTCAAATCAATGAAGTGTCTGACTTCTGATAGAAATACTAGTACAACATAAATAAATTATATGTATTGAACTGGACCAAATAATATAAAGAATTAGAGTGTCATAACTCAATTCATATATTACTACAAACTTGCTCTTAGCATATAGATCTTAATCCTTAATATTTGACTAAACTTGCTTTTATGGGTTATAACCTTTTGATTTGTTAAAAGACTAGCCTCTGTAAAATTAAAGATGAACTCTGGGATATTGGAGATTATGATTTATGAATTGACAGAAACACCAAATAGTTAAGGACACTATACATTAATGTCACTTTAAGGTCTTTCAAAATTCATGAAATATTTAAATCTAAGATCTTAGTATTTATTTTGTGAATTAGTTGATGATTTTGTCTAAATAGTTATTGAGAACAAAATTGTCGACAACATTATTCCTTGATAGAAAGATGATAACTTAAAAGTAAATATGTGTTAGAGGGATATTATGGTAATTTTACCTATCCAACTACGGCATTGTATAAGGATTCTATATGTGGTATAGAATATGCTAGATGAATTAGATAATCAAGGCTAGTTGATTAAATCTCTATAGAATGTATGACATAATTTAATCTAAAAGTGCAGTATTGAGTCTTTAGTAGAGTGTCCCCTTTACTAATAGTATTTATATAAATACCGTAATAAGATTTATTATATATTTATCATATTATTGGAGCTAAGATTATTTGGATCTATTAAGTCTCTTTTCTAACTCAACAAAGCTCATTAATTGGTTGGTATTATTTGTGAAATTAGTTTCATAAAACTGTATAAAATAACTATTCTACACAAAAATTAGTATTTTTATAAATAAGTTATATAAGTTGGACATATTTATAAAAATATACCTAAAGCCCAAATTGGAGAACAAGTCCAATCCTAGTTGGACTAGGGTTAGCAGTTTTTGGCCCCTATATATATAAGATATATGAGAGAAAAAATTGCACAATAATTCTAGGAGAGCTACACATGAAAGACAAAGGGAGAAAGAGTGAAAAATTCGGCCACCATAGGCTAAGTGAGGAAGAAATAATTTCTGACAATTTCACACCCCAATCTCAAGTCCTTGTTTTCTAAAGGATCAAGAAAGGGTTCTTAATCGTTCCTAGTGAAGGATATAACTTGGTACTCATTCACCTCATCAACCTAGAGCTGAAGCATAGACAAGGAGATTTAGGATTGGAAATTTAATCACCATCAAAAAAGAGATCAAAGAGGAGTACGCTACAAGAAGTAAATCCTAATCTCATCTCTAGAGTTTATGTATTTAGATTTAATTTGTGTTATATATGATCCGATTTGATATATGCATGCTCTATGGTTATGAAAATTATTTTTATGAAAATTTTAAAACCTAAATCCACTAACTCAGCCCAAAACAAGAATGCGGGTAGAAAGAGGAAATGGTACCACCTCTATCTACCAATTATCAACGAATGAAGCTCATTAGTTATTGGAAGACTTGGCTGACTTTGATTATCAAAGTTGGAATTATCCTCCAAGCCATCTTGGTTTGGAAGATGATTTAATATTTCGGCACTATGGTTTGATATTCCACGTCATCAAGAGGAGCTTTCTCCCAACCTTGAATATCTTTTTACACAATTTTCGGAGGAGACAAGATTTCGCTATACAGAGTGGGAGAGAATGGAGATCATTCATAATTTACAATTTGAGTTTCTTTATGACTCTCTTAAGGCCATGAGAAGGACGGTGACTATGATTCATACACAAGTTACAAATATTGATGAAAGCTACTATGAAGAGCAGAGCACGAGCGAGAGGATCTTGGGTTTGTTTGATGATGATGACTTAAGTAAGAAGGAGAATTAATAGTGGATCAAGGAGGAGGAATCACAAGACAATACTTGAGCGTATGAGCCGATCACTTTCATATAGCGCCAAGCTTGAGGGCATTCAAAAACAAGATCCATTTGTTGTGTTGTATGACACATACTATGGGTAGAAGCCACTATTTGATGAGCTTCATCGAATTGTGTATGAATAAAACTAAAGATGCAAATTATGGAGAGGAGCCCCATACTACCTAAGTTAGAGTCACCTTACCCGAAGCACCACCCTCGCCAACCTTAAAAGGAGGCAAGAATCTCTCACCTTCTTGATACGTGTTCTTTTCCCTTGTGCTTATATTGAACACTTAAATTTTGAGAACATTGCCAATGTTGAGTTTGGGGATGAGAGTGCTTATTGATTGATTATATGTTGGGTATGGCTTTGCTTGTGTGTTGGTAGTTGTGACTTTTCTTCTTATGAGTTGGTTTCTTTTGACAAATCTTTTATTCGCTTTTGCTTTTTTTTTTTTTTTTTTGCTTGTTTGAATAGGTTGTGTGTTTTGTTGAGATGACATAACTTTATAATAATGATGAATATAGTCATTTAGTGTTCTCTTAAGTCTTTTGAAATATAATTCATTGAGATTATCTGTATACTTAACTCATATTAACTGAATCTCATTTTTGATTCTACACATTTGTACACGATAATCAAGATCACTTGACTCTTTGAGCTTTTGGGGAAAACTTGTGTACATTAGATAGGTATTGATATCTCGTGAACTCTAGAACCCATTTGAGTAAAGCTTGAGACGAAATTCTATGTTAGGTGCCATTGGAGAAATGATTTAGGCTATTTTTGGATCGTTTGAGGCTTTTAAGCTAACCTTGATACATTATCATCCTAGTACATCGACTTTGAGCCTATTTGTACCTTTCTTTTTCTACCATAATTTTGTCAAACCAAAATAATGACCACCAACTTTTATCCTTTAAGCATGTTGATTATTTTAAAGAGTTAATTTGTGTTATGTTCATATTAGGAGTTAGGGTGGTATTATGAAATATTGAAAAAAAGTAAAAAAAAAAATAAGAAACAAAAAAAATGAAAGAAGGGAATAACTTGGTGAAAAATTTATATTCTTACCCTGTATATTATTTTTCAACATTAAGAACAATATTGATTTTGAGTTTGGGAGAGATGTTTTTGATTTTTATCCTTTCGTATTATTTCATACCTTTCTTTTCAAAAAAAACAAAAAGAAGAAGAAAAAAAGCCATTTTCTGTAGTGTATATAAAGGTGATATTTTTCTAAAAAAATCTAGAACTTTTCTCAAAGCTTTAAAATCTGGATTTTTCAATTTTCTTGAAATTTACCATTTAAAATCAAATTTTGTCAAAATATTTGTGAGAGTATCCATTTTTGTGCCTTATATTTCACAAATACTCGTTAAATTTTGTTTCAAAAATACACATTTTTGCAATATATATTTTTATATGTAAAATATGTACAATATACATTTAAGAAAATTAGATGAAACATACCACTTTAATAGTGAGTTTTAAAAAATATATCTCTCTCAATAATTTTTAGATAAAATACACCCATTTTAAAAAATAGAAGTATAAAAAGACTTATATACCATTAAATCAAAAACACTAGATTGGAGTATGGAGAGCTAGACAATATATCTAAGAACTTGACAAGGAAAAAAAAAAAAAAAAGACAAGTAGTCAAGAGTGTTAAACATGATGTTGCATCACGATGGAAAGAGTGTCGAGCAGTTAGACAGGATGTCTAGCAACTCAAAAGAAAAAAATATATATTTGAGTTTTACATTAGAAAATGGCGTCGAGAGTGCTAGACAGGGTGTCAAGAGGCTTAAAACAAAGTATCTAACAACTCGACTTCCACTGTCTAGCCAAAACATGGATCCTTTATTAGATAAATGCTAGGAGTATTTTTGTATTTTAAATAATTAAAAACTAAAAAGGATGTACTTATCAAAAAAATTATTAAGAAGTGTGTATTTCAAAAAATAAACTATTGCAAAGATGTATTTTGCAAAGAACCCCATGTATTTACAATGTAGATTTTTATATATGTTTTATATTTATTGTGTACATTTATACTATGATATACATTTTAAAATATATACTGATTTTTAGATATAATTTATACACATGAAATGTATACTATAGTATACATTTCTATAAAATATTTTTGATTTACATTTCTCTAAAAATGGATATAAAAACGGATATTATGAATTAAAAAAAAAAAAAGAGATTCCTGAAAATGTGTTTAATAGAATGGGTATTTGTGTTCGTTTTCTCACATTTTGTGGAGAGGACTCAGTAGACCCAAGCCAAAAAATGGGCTATCTAACGTTCTAACTCCATAGGCAAGCCTAAAATGAGCTATGCATAAAAGGATAAGATCTTTAGGAAATTGCCCTATTTTTTAAACTTCGCTAAAATGAATTAAGCTTTAAAATGAATTAGGCTTTAAAGCCAAATGACAGAAGTTTGGTTCACTATTTGAATTCAAACACAGTTAAACAATGGCTGAATTTTTAACTTTTTTTTAAATAAAAAGATTGTTGTTCATATTTAATAGATCAAAATATATTGATTTATTGTTGGTGCAAAATTTTATCTTGGCACTATTGGCAAGTATAAGAGCGAAGATTTACCATATATCGTTACTAAAAGTTAGGCTCAATACTCTCTCTTTGAGGTAGATTCAGACCCGAGAACGGGAATATGACCTCTGACCTTGCGATCATGAGGTCTGTATATACAAGGAGTGTTATACACTAATTTGGTACCTGTCAAATAGGCTCCAAAACTTAAGTAGTAATTGGAATCAACGTAGATTCTATAGAGAGGGAAAAAGCATCAAATAGAGAGCAAATGAGAAGAAAGAAAGGTTGAGTTTGGATCTCTTGCTTCAACTTTTCTCAAAGTGGTGGTTTAGGCAATTCAAATTATTTTGGGCCGTTGGATTGTTTTGTGAAATAGGAAAACCATCCTACTCTTCATCTTTAAAAAACACCATTTTTGAAATTATTTAGATAAATATTACTTTTTTTTCTTTTCCTTTTTTCCATTACTCTCTTTCGATTTTCACTTTAAAATTAAAAGTATGAATTACTAAGCAATTTTTTATTTAAAAAAAAAAAAAACAAAAACGTGAATTACCAAACGCGTTTTTGTATTAAAAATTCAAAAAATAAAACAATTTTGTTATTATGTTTAAAACAAATAAAAAGAAAATATATTACCAAATGATACTATTTTCATAAATAAATATTCTTCAACTTTCTTATTATCATTTATTCTTCGAACAATACAATTTAAGAATCATCAAATCTCTACTCCTTCCTTCACGTTTCTCTTCCTTCCCTCGGCTTCCCGTCTTTTCTTATTGGCTTCCCTCCTACCAAACATAGCCTTAGGTTCGAGTAACAAGAATCAAAATATCAAACGAAGGAACGCATCCATGGCTGCTGGAGGAGCCATTGTTGAGCTTCAAAGAAACTCTCCCAAGTGGTCCAATATAGTGGAAGGAATAGTAATGCTTGAGAGAAAGATCTTTCCGAAACATGAATCACTTGCCAGATCCTTTGACGAGGAACTGAGAAAAAGGAACAGTGGATTGCTTTACGTGGAGGTGAATGGTGAAGTTGCTGCCTATGTCATGTTTTCATGGCCTTCTTCACTTAGCGCTTCTATCACAAAGCTCGCAGGTTCAAAGACCCATTTTCTTCTTCTAACGTTCTCTCCATTCCGATATTGATACTAACACCATATGATCTATATTCATTGCCTTCAAAATCCTTAAAGTCTTCCAAATGGTGCATATATTTATCGTTCAATTTTATGTAAATGCGAAACTGATTTGTTAAACTATTAGTATAGTAAAGAATAAAGATTGATTTGAGTAGTAATGCTTTAGAAATGTATCACAGTGCAATTGATTGTGTTCTAAATTGACTTCTCTGTATGAAATTCTGCACATGCTCATAATGTGCTCGATGAAAGTTCCCAATAAAGTTTAATAACACGTGTACTTTTTATTGGTGTAATATTGCGAATGAAAGCTTTTTCTTTTCTTATTGTGATTAATTTTTTTTTTTTTTTTTTGTGGCCGGTTTATCTGTTAGTTAAGGAGAATTTTAGGAGGCAAGGATATGGAGAGGCACTACTACTTGAAGCGATCGAGAAATGCAGAACAAGAAATGTTCAGCGGATAGCCCTCCATGTTGACCCCTTGAGAACTCCTGCCGTGAATCTTTACAAGAAATTGGGTTTCAAAGTTGATAATCTCATTGAAGCTTACTACGCATCTGATCGAAATGCCTATAGAATGTACTTGGATTTTGATGCCGAATAGTGTAGAACTAGAGATCAAATCTTGCCCCAAAAACATATTTCTCAGTTGGTAAATTTTGTGGGAGTTGTATAAGGACAAAACTATGATTATTAAGCTATTTTGCTATTTGCATTGTCGAAAGTGTATGATTAGAATTGCATTAGGTCATGTAATAACAGACTAATTTTATTTTCTTAAGGTTATGGAATATTGAACTGCATCACTTTGATATGTTTAGGCATATCAGTATAGCTCCCAATTTATCTTGTATGATTACTTTGGTCTGGAAAGAAGATTTCACTTCATGATAAAAGTAAAACATCATCTCCGAAAAAAAAAAAAATGGAACACTGTGAACCATTGAACACAAGATTTTGCTGAAAGGAAAATGAAAGTCTTTTGCATTTGGCCCAAGTTTATATATTTATTTTTATTTTTATATGAAACTTTGCCGCGATGTATATGCTAGAAATAAACTAGTATATACATTGAGAACTGACGACCTATGCAAGCTTCAGCCTCCGAATTGAAGCCGCCTACTCCAAAAATGAAACACATAAACAGAGTATGTTTGAATAGAGTATGTGTCCTTATAGATGGTGACTGATGCTAATGCATGTGTCTTTCTCTATCTATTATATCTTTTGAATCGTGGGGATACGGTTAAGAGAAGTACTTGGCTAAGAAAGAATAAATAAATAAATAAAAAGTACAGAACATAAATTGATGCTGCGGAGGATCGAACTGGAGAACTTCAGGGTGCAAGACAGACAATAACTATTACAGCATAATAACAATTATTTGTAAAATGCTATTCCAATTTTTCTTCCGTAAGATAAGAACAAAAAGGAAAAGCTGTTTTGTAGTCCAACTGGACCTTTTTTCTGGTAGTCTCGGACAACATTAAAAAAACAAATAATAATAATAATAATAATAATAATAAAAACCGAACCGAACCGAACCTGCTGTGAACAGTAAACAACCCGTTCATTCGACATTCGTTCCGTCGATTTTCATTTTTGGACGCCCTACCTATATCTCTTTCATCATCATTATCTTGTGTGTTTTTGGGTACGATCGATCGATCATGGCGAGGATGGTGAAGAGTTGCATACAATCGATTCTGAAGTTGGTGAACTCGGTCATGGGGATGCTTGGCATAGCCATGATTTTATACGCCTTGTGGCTGATTAGGGTTTGGCAGAGAAAAATGGACGACCACTTCCCCTTTGGAGACTCCGATAATCCAGCTCCGTGGTATGCTACCCCCTCTTTTGTTTTTTTTGTTTTTTTTTTTTTTTAAATAATAATTTTTGGTCTGTTTGGTTGCCGAGAATTTGGAAAGAACTTACGGGTTTAGAATCATGATTACTTAACAATTGTCTATTTCAATGTATTTCTTTGTACAGGAGTTTTAATGGTGGAATGAGACCCCATTTGTAGAGAATTTTGTGTTTTCTTGCCTGACCAGTTGCACATTTTTCTTCTTGTTTGTTCAATTAAGCTGAACAATTCGTGATATTCAGTGTTGTGCTGCTCAAATTTGTTGATAGTTATGCTTTGCTTTGCTTCGCTTGAGTTCCCTTTAAAGCAACTATGCTCTGATGTAAATTTCAGGTTCATTTACACTTTTCTTGGCCTCGGGATTACGCTGTGTGTGATAACATGCTCCGGCCATATTGCTGCAGCAACTGCAAGTGGTTGTTGCCTTTATTTCGTATCCTTTTACTATATAATATCAAGGTGGTGGAGATTTTTTGCTACCTTGGCTTCATTCTTATGCCTCATTGGGCTGTTTGTTCCAGTGGCTCATTTTAACATTTGATATGTCTTACCATATAGTTGTTGTTATAAAGCCATTTCGGTTCTGGAATTGGCCATGATACTTTAACACGGGAAATGTAGGTTCCACCATACATGTATTGTATAGCTATTTGATATGTTGCCAGGTACAGGATTTCGCTATCATTTAGGAAGTAATACGTGTCCAAAAAAGTATTTCAGAAGCATTGCGATGAAATAGTTATGTCATGGATATTGCTTCTTTTTTATTGTCCTTGCTACATCGCAAACTAAAACTATCAAAACTTGAATACCATTCATTTGGCAATCTAAGCTTTTGATCGTAGAGTTTGTTTAAATTTGTATTGTATATTCTCTTGATTACTTAGAATCTTTGTTAGTCTCCTGTGAAAATAAATGACTCACTCTGGTGAGTTTATTGCTGACCTTAAATTGGTACAGTATATGTTGCTCATCTTTTTGCTCATCATGCTGGAGGCTGCGGTGATTGTTGATGTATTCCTTAACAGTGACTGGGAAAGAGTACGTTTAAATTTATAGTTTTTCAACTTTTCGATGATTTCATGACCAACTAAATTTGCAGCTAACTATTCAATTTGTGATGGTGCTCTGCCAATTTAATGTGAAATAGGACTTTCCTGAAGATCCAAGCGGGAGTTTTGATCAGTTCAAAAAGTTTGTTAGGTCAAACTTCAACATCTGCGAATGGATAGGGTTGTCAATTGTGATTGTACAGGTCTCTCTCTGTCTCTGAACTTTTGGAATGTTAAATCACATATGAGGGAACAAAGAGGATAACAATCTAGCTCAACCTTTTTAATTTGTCTATGCCAAAGCTAGCCGGACCAACATATATAACCTGCACATTCTTGTCCAATAGTGGAACCTTTAGCTTAGCTTTTAGTTACACTATTTTAGGGATTTATAAATGAAGTTCTTTCAAAGTGGAACCTTTAGCTTAGCTTTTAGATACAGTATTGTAGGGATTTATAAATGAAGTTCTTTCTAAACTCTCTTTGATCTGCATTATTTTAACCATTGCATGCCCTTAATTCACAGGGACTGTCTTTGTTGTTAGCAATGATACTGAAAGCTCTTGGGCCAGATCAGTACTATGACAGTGATGATGATTATACTACTGACAGAGTACCACTTCTTCAAAATTCTGCTCATCTGCCTTCATATGTTGTCGGTGATCCTGTTTATGGGTCCAAATCTGCTACATGGAGTATCAAGATCAATGACAAGGTATAAATCTCTCACCTTTAGTTACATCTCGAGGAAAGTACTGTACTACTTGGTCCTTTTAATATCATATTTAACCTCCTTTCTTTGGTTGAGTAGAAAAAATAGGAGGGATTGGGGTGAGGAAGGTGGGATGTTCGGCTGTTTGGGGAGATTGAAGGATTAGCCGAAAAAATAAATAAATAAATAAATAAATAATAATAATAATAATAGTCATCGTCATCATCATCTTGTGTATTTTATTTAAAATCTCATGTATTACACAAATTTTCTTACCTGAGGGTATAGGACATTAGTAAATAGAAATTGTGTCTTCCAACATTTTCTGGTGTATTTTTCTTGTACCAAATAAATAAAGAAAATCTCGCAGCCCCTCTATATCTGCAGCTTGCTTCCTATTTTCTGCTTGTCCTTCCAAACATAGCCCGAGTAGTGTTCTCACTTAGTCTTCTCGTGCACCTTCATCACACTTTTTTCCTTTCTGGTTTCCCAGTTCAATCCTACCAAATGGTCTTGTTATCTTTCTCTCGGTTAGCCAGTTCAATCCTACCGAACATAACTTTATTATCTCTTACCAAGTTGAATCATAAGCTTTTTGTTCCTCGTTGGATCTGCATTTTTTATTTTATTTGTTTATTCCTTTAGCTTGACTATCATTTCTCCTCCTCTTTAATAGCAGACAAACAGGTAATCCATATGCATCACGCAGAATATCATATGTGAGTGGACAGAAAGCTTATGAGAAAAAGTTGCTAGAATGTCTGGTAGCTAAATCCATCGTTGGTTGTTTGAAGGTTATGGGGGTTGAAATGGCTATCAAGATGGTAGAGTCAATGATGGAAACACGTACATATTGTCATAGTCACAAAATGTTGAAACACCGAACTTACGAATTTCCACATGATATCATGTAATTATTTCTGTTATTTGTTTATTCATCTAAATTTAGACATTACTCAAGTGGATTTTAAAATCAATAGACTTGTCACTTGTGTTTTGATTTTATTTTTTTTTTTTTTTTTTTTGACGTAAAACAAAAGTGAGGTAGTAAATAAGTTGAGTGCTTCAAATATATACTGATATTGGAAGCCGTATTCTGAAAGGAGGATGCAGACGAGTTTGCTTTTCAGCTCAAGTATGTTAAGGACCCAGTATGGACATTAACTTCAAGCCCAACCCATTAGGAAAGAAGTATAACCCAATGGATAATTTAGACGCATTGGGCTCTTCTTTTTAGATTTTTGCGTTTGGGGAGTGCAACACCTAGTGACCATCGCCTGTTAATTGACTACGTTAGAGATCACCGTAATTTGGTGCCCACTAGAGTTGCCCACCGGGTAAGCCACAACCCCATTCATTTTGTAGGGGACTCAGAAACCAAAATCACCGGTATTTATATATACTTATATAGATATGTAAATATATGTTTGTATTTTTCAATTATAATTGATTTTCAGTCCGTAACAGAATAAAAATTTATAAAATGGACAAATTCTACTGCGCGCTAAGCCAGATTTCTTGAATTAAGGAGGTATTGCAAAATGTGCCAATACTCGTCTACCTTAATGAGTTCGCATGAAATAAGATTATGCGTGATTTTTCTTTCTTTTTTTTTTTTTTTTTGGAATTTTATCGGATAAAATTAGATTTCATCTAGAAAGAACATAATCTAGGGAACAATTAGGCCACACTAAGCAAAAATACAAGCTTCATTTGGCACGTTGTTTATAAATTCATATGTAGAAAGTACATCCTTCATAGTTTATAGCAAAATATAAAACGAGCAGCATGTGTCTGAAAAGGAAGAGGTTGACAGAGGCAACCGAGAGAGTGTGCAAATTAAAAGAGATGTATGAAATCTTATATCCAGAAAATAGCTAACTTTCATTTCCACCAGTTCAATTTATTTGGGGCAACCAATATATTCAAATGCAATGTACAATTTATCGCAATCTTTTCTAAATTATTCTTAACACGGAAATGCTAGCTTCAGATGTGTTTGATTTGGTTGATCTATATTCACAGTTTTTAATTAGAGAATGCTAACATCAAATATGTTTGATGCGATTAACGCATCTTCACTTTCTATTGAATCAGCCTCACAAAAAGGTATCACGAGTGGGTCCACCGCATAAAAAATTAGGATGCATCGAACACTTCTCTTCTTAGTTTAACCAAAATATAAAAAGAGAATCTGAAATATTACATTTTTCTAACTTTATTCAGATCTTAGACTTTAGAGTAAGAAAAAGATAACATGACTGAAGGAATTCTAGCACTTTCCATGATCTTCAAAGCATATCCGAGCTTTTGCTTTTAAAAATGATCTCAGTTTGTTTTAATCCTTTAAAGAGATACGATATTGCAAAGCTGCATGTGCCAACAACTAACACAGTGCTAAAATTAACCTTGCACAATTGACACTTGTTAAGCTAGCTTGTTCATACAGCCCATAAAGCGTTTGCCAATTATACATTACATGAGAAAAAGAACAAAATCAGAGGAGAATTATTTTTTCTTCTCTCCGTATCTTTGGCAATGAAAAGGGAAGAGAAAGTAACTAAGATAGACTGTATTGGAGCTATAGCTTACATCTCCTCCCTGGAATTTTCTTTTAAAAAGCTTCCTATTCAGGTTTGATACTCATAATTTCGTGGACACCCATGTCATGTTCACTTGATAATCTGAATAAAATCAGCTGCTTTCAAACCTTTTTTATAATCATGTGATATATATATATATATATTCAATTACTAGCAGAAATATTTCTTGTACTAAATATTGTAAAACACAAGTTGAGTTAGTAAAGTCTCTTGACTTGATCAGTATAAGAATTAAGAACCCCCTTCATCAAGATAGGAGGATTAAAAGAGATGAAAAATATATTTATATGAGAGGAAAAAAAATGAAAGAAAAGCTTCTTACAGTAGTAGAAATTTATACACAGTGACACGTGACCAATTATCACATGACAACAATAATGTGACAACTTTTACGGCAATTTTTTATTCGCAAATTTATGTAAGATCAGAAAAAATACCACGTCACCTTGTCCATGAGGATTGGTGTTACAGTCCTTATGATATGCTTTCATAGCCAACAGCCATTAGTACATATATAATACGAATAACATTAATTTAGTTTTACGGTTTTTGGCCTAATTAATGGAGATCATTACATTGACTCTCATGTATCGATATGTCTATTAAGTTGAATTCGTCCAGCGGAGGACTTATTTAAATATATGTAACTGATAAACAAATCGTTCTGCTAGAGATTTTTGAAGGATATGGACTGGCAAAACTATTTATGTTGTAACATAAAAATGCATTAATTTAAGTTGTTGTAACAATTTTGTGCTTGCATAAATCGTTGGAGCACCAATTTAGTGTCCTAATATTATATGTATGATAAAAATGAGTGTCTGTATATTAGTTAATGACTGGATTCACCAAGTATATTCTCGAGGCAAGCAACTACTTTAACTACCAAATAATAAAAAACTTATTACGCAACCATAATAATGATGTCTATTTTATACCTTTGAGGAATTCTTTTGGAAAGATTCATCGGGCGCATTATATGTCTCGCATTGATTAACTACAATATCTAATATATCTTTTGTTGCTAGCACTTTTCATATTGTTATATGCCTTCCACGTCTGCTAAGTGAGAAAAGTTCGGTTCGTTCCATTATGAAGGCAAGCAGGATCGAAGATACCATATTCTTTAGATACAACGTGAGAGGATTTTATGTGATTTGTTTAAAGGATATATATGACGTATTGTTTTCAGAATGGTCAAACAATAACCCTTCACATAAAGTTCAACGAAAACTCTCTTTTTTTTTTTTGATAACAACTCTTCTTTTTAAGCGCACTTTGCACTTACTCTCTTTATTTGTTAGTTCGATGCTTATTGTTTATCTAATTAGTTTATTAAGATTTACCTGATTATTTCATATTGGCTAGACATAACTTCCAACATCGTTATTAACCGTTAATCGTGGAAAAATAAAATACATTATCTTTTATTATTTGGATCTGCTGCATGCTGCAAATATGATCATGGTAACGGTTGTGACATGTATTTTTCTCAGGGGAATTAAAAAAAAAAAAAAAGAGATAAAAGAAAAAAATTATCCTGATCTATATATGTATGCGCCTCAGCTAGAGTAGCTTAATAAATATAAAGGGCTTGTTTAATAACGTGATGATACTATTCCATGGAAGCAATAATGTTCCTGCAAAATGGAACAGAAGCAATCAAATATCAATTATTTCATTATCCTCTTATTCTTCTACTCTTTTTTTTTTCACTTTTGTTTGTTTCAATTGCCATTCTCCAATCTCATATGCATGGAAGAAGACCTATATGTATATGAAGTTTGGAAAAGTATGACGTAAAACATTTTCAGCTCGTTTCTTTTAGAATAAAATATATGTTTAATATAGTGTGATATTTTTACCTGATAATTTTTTAATACAAGATTATATTCTAATTCAAAATATTAGAAACGTATTGTTTATGCCTTGTTTCTTATTGAAAGTATTTATCATTACTATCTTCTTTAATCAAGTCAATAAGATTACAAGATTAAGATCATTCACGATTTCTTAAACAAATTAAAATAACATGCAGCTGCATAGAGTTCGAAAATGAGACAAATGTATGTCTACTAATGAAATTATTGTGAAATGTGGCACGTTTACAATGACTAGCGATCGACTTGTACATTTGAATTATTGTATGTGACATGTGCATTGCACATGTGAATATGTCATCATATTAAAAGGCTAAAAGCTATATAGCTATTAGATTTCTAATTCAGTTCAATTTTTTTTTTCATTTGTAAATGAAGTAAGGTTGATATTATATTTGAATTAAAGATAATGTTAAGTAGTCCAATAATTTTACCAAATTTTAATAGTAACACATGTATCATGTGATCAGTTATCATCGTTCAATTGATGAATAATATTAAATTTATTTGTGGTGAGTTATAATATACTAATTTATATAATACCAATTCATATGATATATATGTTGGTATTAAAAATTTAATACAATTGTTATTATTTTTAACATTATTCTCGAATTAATTACCACAATTTATCCTAAATATGTAAAATTCTTGAAATAAAAATATGCATAAAACCTATTTATCCTAAATATGTAAAATTCTTGCATAAAACCTTTTAATAGTAAGTCAAACCCCACACCTTAATAATTCATGTAATGAATGATATTAAAAATGAGCAACAAGTTTTTTTTTTTTTAAAGGTCCTCATTTAATTAATTGTGAAAAATTCTGTTGATTTAAAATACTGCTAGTGGTAAGCTATATATTAACTATATAGGCTTATTATACTATTTGAAGTTAATTAATCATATTAACTATATAATGATTAACTAAAATCTTAATGTATTCTTTCCCCGATAAAAGTTAATGACAATAAGATCTAATTAGAATATTTCTGTGCATACATTTTTGCTATTTACTTTAAACACATTGAGGTTTTTGAATGCGCTTTAAGTTACGTCCTTGCATATAATTTTTGAAGCTATATGCACGTGATTGAAAAAGGGAAAAAAATAATTAATTAATGAACTAAGAAAAAAATTAATCTCAGCACATAGATCTTGAATCGACATTATTTTTTAAATAAATTAAAAAAATATGGTCATGTTTCCGGAAGCTTCAAAATGTTGTACAATTAATATTTTCATTTTTTTTTAATAAAATGGTCTACTTTTAGTTTCTGCTTTCTAAACCCATTAAGGAGTAATTATAACGTTAGTCCTGCCATCTTTTTCTATTAAAATAACAAAAATTGATGAAAACGGTGTAAAACTAACGAATTTTGAGATTTATGCATCAATCAATGGCATTGATTTTAAAATAGAAGGACCAAATATTATACGGACCCAAGGTCGTCCAAAACACGAGTTATGGTATAATTTATAACAAAAGAAATAATTAATCCTCAGAATTAAGAACTAAATACATTGATTAAAATGGAACCAGTACTTCCTTTCCAAAAAAAATAATAATAAAATGGGATCAGTACTATATCATAGATATTGTTAAAAAAGCCCCCCCCCCCNGGTTTTGCTGCTAGTTTCACTTATGCTTTATTCATGCGGTGTTCCACTTAATAACATCTGAGTATGGATATTTATGAAGGTACGAGATTCTATGTTCTTTTTCCAGTTTTGTTTCAAAATCTCACTAATATTGTAGAATATCTTAAAGGTCATATTACTATTTAGATTTTTTTTTCTTTTTTTTTCTCATATATATTTTTTTTAAATCCTTATTCTCTTACATTAGTTTTGAGATAGGCACTAAAAATTTTCTAAATCTTTACTGGTTCTGAGATAGGTAGTAAAGAATTTCTAATGAAGTGCCAAATAAGGCACAAAAAAAGAAAAGATGACGACAGACATGATTTTGATTTGATTTTTTTTTTTTTTTTTACTTGACATTATAGTATATGTTGCGTCCCTAATACGTGCTCACATGTTTTGTAAAGAGTTGGGGTAAAAGCTTGCAGTAAACTAGTGATCGAAGTTTTTCCTCGTATAATGAGGGAATTACCAATAACATCTTTTTAATTCCTTGAAGTTGATGGGCATTGGATTAATTGCATAGAATCCACGACTTTCCGTTGAAAAACAAAAAATTCATACATAGACATTTATAATTGACAAGAAAATCTGAGTTCATGACTGAAATTGTTGGTATAAATCCACTAAGCTATACTAGTTATATTAGTGGGAGCAGTGATCAGTAATGGAAAAATAGCGGAAATAGTTATCTCTAATCAGTGATTTTCTTATATAATGACATAATGTGCAACCACAAGAAGTTATTATTATTTGCAGGCTGTTTGTGGGTTTTCTTCTTTTTTTTTTCTGATTTTATTGTTTATTTACATTGTTTGGTCTATCCTTTGGCTGGTCCACTATAATATATTGGATAGATAAGGTACAAAGCCTAGACAAAATTTGGCCCCCATTTGGGCCACCACGCATTATATGTGCTAATAATTCCTAACTTTGGCGACCCCGCAATCTCCTCAAGTACACGTTGATGAATTTATCTTCATTATTGATGAAAATTTATATCATGATAGCAAAACCATATTATACTTGGATATTTCTTCTTCTTCATCGTCTTTTATTTTTTATTTTTTTTTTTTTGGTTGAACATTATTCTTGGGAATTATGTTGGGATCATTCTTTTCAAAGAGAGATAGGCACCCATGTGATGAGGGATGCGTATTTCCAAGCAAAAGTTATTGGCATTTCAAATTGGGCTTGTTTTTCAAACTAAGTATAATTGTTTTAGTGGAACTTGTCAATTCTAAACCTTAATGAATTGACATTTCGTGAGAACGCAACTCATAGCTAACTTCCCTAATTACCCCAATTGTTTTTTAAAAAAAAAACAATAAAAGAAGAATAAAAATTTGCTCATAAGTCTGTCGATGATGATAAAGTACTTCCATAAGAGTTAAAAGTTTACTTCTTTTTTGGTTCCCCAAAATAACAATAAGCAGAGAGGGTATTACGGACATCATATGAATGGAACCTACAATTACGACTTAAATTTCTAAGACACTCTAGAAGAAGTACGTACTCTTTTGCAACAACTAATTTAAACACTTGTAAATCATCATGCTTGTTTACATATATGGTCCACTAACTTTGTGGTGAGAGTACAAATTACAGTAAAAATGCATCGTAAAAATGCAGTAAAAATATATCGTCTACTTTGTGTATTTCTAAGCAAATTGCAGTAAAAATGCATTATTTCATATCATGCGCAAATTTCTTCAAACTAATTATAGGCTTTAATGGATTGAATTGTGGTAAGAGTGCAACCTAGTTAAGTGCTATCCCACAAGAATTATCAGAACAAGAGCCGCAAATAAATTAACTCATGAGACGATGGTGATAACTTATTATCCAAAAGCTATCAATTTTGTTGGTTTTTTTTTTTTTTTTTTCTAAATGAGAAGAGAGAATATGTGAACAAGACCAAAGACTGAAATCCCTAGCACATGATCGAAAAAGAAAAACGATCGCATAGCGACTGAATATTTTATAAAGTTGTCCTTACGCACTATTCAAAAGCTTTCTACTTCGTCAAATCAACCAAAATGAGAATCTTTGGCCTCACTTGATGATACATATTTTTTGTTAATATTTTTATGAATGAAATGAATGATTGAGTTCTCTAAATGTAGTGTACTTTATATTTTATTCCAAAAACTAAAAAAAAACAAAAATATTTTTATTTTAATATTTACCATTTATTTTACTGAAGCTATGTATTTGGCGCAAAAACACTCCTATATTGCAATATATTATGCTTGGTGTTAAATTTGGCTCCAAATATTCCTATTTGGTTACTTTTTTATTTTGACTTCTCCTTCATAATAAATCACAGCATCGCCATATATTTTATTTTTCAAATGAAAAACATGTTAAATTTAAAATTGTAGACAAGTTTTATTCCAGATACAGTAGTTGCATAATTGCATGTGTTATATTTTAAATATCTAAAACTCGGGCTAGACTGCAAGCATATGAAACCAAACATAACAAGTCAATGAAACCCGCTATATTAAACTGCTTACAGGTTACGAGTTGAGACCCATAAATGGCACCACTTCCCGGAGCAAATTTTACTTTAGAATGAGGAACAGTAAAACTGTAAAAGTAAAGAAAAGTAAAGGCAGCTCTGACCGAAACGACGTCGATTAAGTCTAACGACATTAAACGGCGTCATCGTCCTCGAACTTTTCAATCCCTAAAATGCCAATGGCCAATAATAATTTCCGTTGCACGACCACCTCTCTCTTGCTTCCACGTGGCCTAAAAGAAACAAGTTTAACGGTAGAAAGGTCCAAAACTCGAAATGACCAGAACACCCTCCAGCCATCAATGGGCCCCACACTCACAAACCAACTGACCAGTACCCATTACAGGGTCAAGCGGAATTAACGCCTTAACCGCCGGTGGGACCCATATGTTAGTGGCGTTTCAGGTAAATTTAACCACCAACTGAGGGTCAAATTGCCATTTTACATCATTCTTTTTCTGTATTATTTTATTTTTTATTTTAAGCTCCTCTATACATTATATATAGTGTATAGCACATACGCCTATACCAAGGAAAAAACACCACAAAAAAGCTTCTCCTAACCTCACTCTACTAGCAACAACACTATTAGAAACCTTTCCATAGCTCTAAATACCTGTCGGCAACCCTTTTTTTTTTTTCAACTGTTCAGCCTCAAAAACAAAATAATAATAATACTAATAATAATAAAATAAAATTCTATAGGTCGTTCTCTTATTAATTCCAAGGCTCTTTTTTCTACTGTGCAAGGAATCAGCACATAGTGGTGGCGCCGCCGAGATTCGCCGGAGCCACACACACAACAATGCAGCCTGTACGGTCAGCTTGTTTTGGCTTACTATTACTCCTCTTGGTGGCTTATGCTGCTCAAGCTCAAGCTCAGGCCCCACGCGGCGGCCTCACCGACCTGCATTGGAAACCCGCCACCGCCACCTGGTACGGCAGCCCCGAAGGCGACGGCAGCGATGGTAAGACTTGCGAGATAGTAAGATAGTACAATGGTAGCTCGAAACTCGTACGAGTCAAACTCAGTTTTTGACTACTTTTATGCATACACAATGCTGCTTTTAATTTTTCACGAGTTGTTGTTTTTATTTTACCCTGTTTAGCTACTTGGGGTTTTACTCGTTGGAACGAAATTGTGGTTCAATTTGGTTGAGTTGGCAGTTTCAACCAAAATGTATGAAAACTCGTCCAGGTCAACTCAGTTTTGACCCATTTTTAGGCTCTCCAACTAATTATGGAAAACAAGAACACTTCACCCCAATTGGGTTTTTCTCTTAAACCATTTTAAGTCATTTTCCCCCCTTTTTTTTTTCTCCACGAAAACGACTCAAAATATTGGTCTGGGTCAACTCATTCAGTCTTGACCAAACTTACGGTGACATACAACCGAATCATCAATTTTTAACTCAAACTCAAGCTCTTGTTGTGGTTAATTTGTACAGGTGGAGCGTGTGGGTATGGGTCGATGGTGGACGTGAAGCCGTTTCGGGCGAGAGTTGGGGCGGTGAGCCCGGTGCTGTTCAAGAATGGCGAAGGGTGTGGGGCCTGCTACAAGGTCAAGTGCGTCGACGGCAGCATCTGCTCGCGCCGAGCCGTCACCATAATCGTCACCGACGAGTGCCCCGGAGGTGTATGCTCTGGTGGCCGCACCCACTTTGACCTCAGCGGCGCCGCCTTTGGCCGCATGGCCCTCACCGGCGAGGGTGGTCAGCTCAGGAACCGAGGCGAGATCCCGGTCGTTTACCGAAGGTATGTATACATACGTGGCCTTTGCTTATGTACCATGTGGTCGGATCTCCACCATGTTTTTTTTTTTTTCTGTAACTGTCACTTTTTTTGTCGCTTCCAAATTTCATTTTCTTGTCCTTTTTTGCTTATTTTTTTAGTTTATTTGCCAAGTAACGTCCAAAATGACTGTTTCACCCTTTTTTAAATTTTGATCGGTAGAAAAATTATTGAGAATTATAACCTCAGCTTTATTTATCAGTCCGAACAGGATAGGACTTATTTGAAATTAATTAAAGGAACCATTCAGCTTTCTGTGGTATTTCATATATTCTATAGTTCTTTGACCACATTAATTTTCAATTCTTGGCCACTGAGATTCATGGGTAATACTGATTAATATTTAGAATAAATATTAACTCTCCTTTTCCCTTTTTAAAGAAATTGAAGTCATTGTAGTTTTTTTATTTGGAATTGTCTTATAACTAATTCCAATTACTTTGGTCGAATTATTCGTAACTGCATATTTACAATGTCGACGCGGTGATCAATTGGATGTTTGATTTATTTTTGATTAATATTGTACAATATTAAAAAATAAATGGACCAATATTGCAAGTTATTAATTGTTAGATTTCTAATTTTATATCATATACATTTACTATTTGATTGATTGTTTTTATGATACTAGGTTTAAGCTGAGTTGTCAGTTATTGTGATAATTAAGTTTTTCTTTTTATTATTAGTTCCCATTACTCTTAATTGATACCCAAAATGGTTCATTTTAATTTTTTCATGTATTGCGGGCTTAGTTGCTATATCCCATAATTGTATGCCCAGATTTAGTAATGAAAGCAATTAAAGGATTCGATATTTTAATATGGCTACATAAAAAGAAGACAAAGCAACTTTGTGGGTCCAATTGATATAAATGGTGTTTATTTCTTCTCTCCTATTTTCTCCTGCAGGACACCATGTAAGTATCCTGGAAAGAACGTGGCCTTCCATGTGAATGAAGGTTCAACAGATTATTGGCTCTCACTTCTGGTGGAGTTTGAGGATGGGGATGGAGACGTTGGGTCAATGCATATAAGAGAAGTACGTAACAATTTCTAGTTCCTTTGGAAATTTAGGCCTTTTTATTTTTTAATTTGAAGCCAATTAACCCGGGAAAAAAAATTAGGTATTTTCTTTGGTACACATGTATCTGCTCTCAATTTGTTTATGTTTATTGCACCTATTAAGCCTTAACAGATGATCGTGATGCAGTAAATTAATGAAATTAATATTAATATTAAGAAATTTGAGAAGTAAGAAGAGAATATGCACGCGAAGTCAAAAATATAGTAGTAAACAAATGTCACAATTGGAATAATGGGCTTTCTTTTCTTCTTTTCGTATTTCGTCAAAAGTGAATCAAATCCACCTTTTAAACCAAAAAAAAAAAAAAAAAAACCATTGCCTAAACGTGCCCACAAAGATCACAAAAGCTAATGGCCATTCCTCTAATGGCCATTCCAAAGAATTCTTAAAAGGAGAAAGTACACAATTAATTATTGAACGAGTTCTTTTTTTAACCCTTGTATAGCCTAGATAGAGTTCCTAATATCCCGGATGTGTCTCCCTAATTACACTCTTTATAACCCTACATTTGCTGTCTTTATGTAGAAATATCTTTCAATTGGCCCCAGTTTTGATATATAGTTTTCACACTTAGTTTATCACTATCTACTAAAAGTCTTAATGGAGCCAATATACCCTCCCCCAAAAGCACTTCTTGCTTTGCACTTTTTTCCCTCTTCCATTCAACGATTCCCCTCACTTGGTGCGCATGTGACAGATTAGCCCCACTCTTAAAAAGTCACGTTCTGAAACATGTCCCATAATATTATAAACATAATATATGTGCACGCACATCATGTAACTAAAATGACCATTTTCTAGGCTTTTAACATATTATTATTTTACATTGGGATGCAGGCAAATTCTAACAAGTGGCTACAAATGAGCCATCTATGGGGAGCGAACTGGTGCTTCATTGGGGGACCCTTGAAAGGACCATTCTCAGTGAAGCTGACGACTTTGTCAACGGGAAAAACTCTCTCTGCCAGAGACGTAATTCCCAGTAACTGGTCTCCAAAAGCAACTTACACTTCGCGCTTAAACTTCTTCTGATCTGTTCCTAACCAAAAATTGGGGTCTTACTTAACTCACTTTCTTTCACCAACAAAGAAACCCCCTTCTTTTCTTTCTTTTTTTTTTTTTTTTTTCCTTTTGTTTCTTCTTCATCTTTGCCGAAAAAGGCTCCCTTGGTTTCTCACGACACGAAAGTAGCCGTTGTCGGGTTTGGTTTGTTTTTTTGAGGGGAAAAGTAGCCGTTGGAGTGCACACTATAGCATCCGATGTTCTTTCCTTTTTTTTTTTTAAATCAATTATGTTTTCAATAGTTTAATTTGTGGGGTTTTTATATTATTTAGATGGAAAAATTTGGGGTGTAGCCTGTAGATGTAGCCCTCTCCAAAGGAGAGAGAGCGTATTTGTTTGACCCTTGTTTTGCTATGTGTAAGTTTGTGGGCCCTTTGGGTTATTAATGGAACATCGACAGCTCTTCTTAAATGTTGTTATTAATTTGGAGACAATCCTGCATTATGGGACCCTCTCTAAGGCTCTGCCACTTTTTATTTATTTATTTATTTTTCTTACTTTCCCTCTAAAATTCCATTTCAATATTGAAATCTTAATCAAATTACTAGCCCCCCAAAAATATGGAAGTAATTCTTCAATATTGGAATCAGATATATTGAATCAGATTTTG